>JAQRGA010000489.1:0-29615 GCA_029237695.1 Conchocele bisecta | reverse complement strand
TAAGTGGATGTGACTGGAGAAGTGGGGGGCTTATGGGTTTTTCCGACCAGTGTATATCCAGATCTAAGTCTCATCAGAATCTGCACTGTTCGCAATTCCATCAGTGAAACACCTGTCATGCTTTTAACAAGCAATGTACATGTACACGACGTCCATACTTTCCATGGACATTGTCCAGCATATTCCAGTGTTCCCGCATTTATTCCATGGTTTCCACAGAGTTTCCGTGGAAATTCCATGATGTCAGAATTTCCTGTATGTCCATGGAAAATATCTACAGCCGGGATCCTTGTCTCTCCTGCATGTGAACACTACTTCATCTTCATTATTAAGCATAGAACATTGATTAACAGACGACTCTCGGCTGGTGTCAGAAATCTAAATATAATCATATAATGTGTGTGTGCATGTATGTGTGCGAGTACATGATTGTACTATCAAATAATTTGAAATGCCTTGGTGGTTGGCTGGTTTGTGATGTATGTGACGGGTAATTCAGCGATCAGCAGTCAGTCTTAACGGAATGCTGACCTACATGGTTTGGCCCTCGTGTACATTTTGACCCCTGATTCTTGAGAGCTAAATCATTAACCACCAATACTCAGATCAACTTCAATTGTTTTTTGTTTAAATCCTCTACTTATGTGTTTTAGCAGTGGGTGGTAGGAGGGAGCATGTGATGGGTAATTTACCGATCGGGGTTCATCTTTACCGGAATGCCGACCTACATGATTTGGCCCTCTTGTACCGTTTTGGCCCCCTGGTACTTGAGAGCTAAATCCTGTTATGCCCCATTAAGAAAGTAATACGACTATAGAGCTAGTCCTATTACTTTCGAAGTTGGAGCTAAGTGACTCTGGTGTGGCATGGACATGGCACCAGGTCAGGATATTCTAATTTCAGGGCTGAATATATAGTAACAGAGTACCAAATAGAAAGGGATTTTCCCAAGCATATCCCTTTTTCGCTCACTTTTTTGCTCTCTCGCCACGACTGATTTCCACGTTTGAGCAGTTTTGGGGTCGAAATGTGGTCAAACTCGCAAATTGGAAGCTCATCAAATTCGCCTCTAAAACTGATCATGTCCAGGTTTGAGCAGTTTTTGGTTGGCATTGTAGGAAATTTCCTACATTAGAAACTCTCCATTTGCAGGTTTTCGTAGTTATTGACAGCAAAACAAACAACGGAATATGGGCAGTGTTATTTAATAAATGAATTTAATAATATAAACTCGATTGTGGGAAATTTCCCACAATTGAAATACAGAATGTACAATTTAACAAAATAATTACAAATTGGACACTGAAATGCCAAAAAATACAACTCCGACAATATCCGAATACAATGAACTAAACTTGATGATTAATCGGTTTTCATTGTAGGAAATTTCCTACGTTCGATTTAGGTGTTTTACTTTTGTATAGGAAATATTGTTAAACTTCTCTAAATAAATTTCAACACTGAAATTCAAAACATACAACTTTGACAATATCCAAATGTACATCAATTAATTGAACGTAGGAAATTTCCACAATTAAACCTCATTTACAGAAAAATCAGAAACCGATCGTAGGAAATTTCCTACGTTCCATTCAAGTGACTTACTTTTGTGCAGGATATATTGTCAAATACATGTACATGTACCATTCAACATCGAGATTCAAAACATAAAACTTTCACAAAACTGTGATCAGTCGTATTTATTTTACAGAAACAACAGAAACCGATCGTAGGAAATTTCCTACGTTCGATTCAAGTGATTTACATTTGTCAAGGATATATTGCCGAAGTTCTCGAAGTTAATAAATTTCAACACTGAAATTCAAAATATACAACTTTGACAAGATCCAAATGTACATCACTTGAATTGAACGTAGGAAATTTTAATTTCCCACAATAAAACCTAAAAATCATTCATTTTATATCAGTCGTATTTCTTTTACAGAAAAGTCAAAAACCGATCGTAGGAAATTTCCTACGTTCGATTCAAGTGATTTGCTTTTGTCCAGGATATATATACGAAGTTCTCTATGTTAATAAATTTAACACTGAAATTCAAAACACACAACTTTGACAATATCCAAATGTGCATCACTTGAATTGAACGTAGGAAATTTCCCACAATTAAATCTAAAAAATAATTCATTTTAGATCAGTCATATTTGTTTTACAGAAAAGTCAGAAACTGATCGTAGGAAATTTCCTACGTTCGATTCAAGTGATTTCATGAATCTAGGATATATTGACAAAGTTCTCGATGTTAATGAATTTCAATATTTCAAAACAAAACTTCGACAATATCCAAGTATAACTCACTTGAATTGAACGTATGGAAATTTCCCTCAATTAAACCTAAAAAATAATTTATAGTCGCATTTGTTTTACAGACAAGTCAGAAACCGATCGTAGGAAATTTCCTACGTTTTGATTCAAGGATTTACATTTGTCTAGGATATATTGACGAAGTTCTCTCGTTAATAAATTTCAACATTGAAATACAAAACATACAACTTTGACAATATCCAAATGTACATCACTTGAATTTAACGTAGGAAATTTCCCACAATTACACCTAAAAAATAATTCATTTTAGAATAGTCGAATTTCTTTTACAGACAAGTCAGAAACCGATCGTAGGAAATTTCCTACGTTTGATTCAAGTGATTTACATTTGTCTAGGATATATTGCCGAAGTTCCTGAAGTTAATAAATTTCAACACTGAAATTCAAAACATACAACTTTGACAATATTCAAATGTATATCACTTGAATTGAACGTAGGAAATTTCCCACAATTAAACCTAAAAATCATTAATTTTCTATCAGTCGTATTTCTTTTAAAGAAAACTTAGAAACCAATCGCAGGAAATTTCCTACGTTCGATTCAAGTGATTTACTTTTGTCCAGGATATATTGACGAAGTTCTCTAAGTTAATAAATTTAACACTGAAATTCAAAACATACAACTTTGACAATATCCAAAAGTAAATCACTTGAATGGAACGGAGGCAATTTCAAACAATTAAACCTAAAAAATAATTCATTTTAACATCAGTCATATTTGTTTTACAGAAAAGTCAGAAACCAATCGTAGGATATTTCCTGCGTTCGATTCAAGTGATTTACTTTTGTCTAGGATATCCGTCAAGCAATCGGTCAAGTAATATTAAAGTTATACCATGATGAAGAAACGTGTACAAACTTTTTCTTACGAAAAAAAAGTGTGTTTCTGCAAAAATATGAAGGTAAAACAGGCCATAGTCATGTTAATGGCGGCATGAGTGTGTTCGCAATGTTCACATGCATCAAATGTCCAAACATTGAAGCAATCCGTCAAGTAATATTAAAGTTATACCATGATGATGAACCTTGTACAAACTTTTTGACAAAAGCGGCACATGCACATGATTGTGAGATATTTACTACAACTAAGGACATACAAGTTTGTCAATATACATAGCAAAGCCATAATAAATATATGTTGTTTACATGGAGAAATACGCAGATGAGGAAGAACAATTTATTTATTTAATGGTGTTTAATGGTCTTGTCAAAAGCTAAGGTCATCCTAGGCCATGTTAACTGGGTCAAATCCCATATTTCACCAGTATCAATGGAAATTCAATGGCAAACAAATGGAGTTACATGTATGTAATAAGACATCTGGAGTGATGTGACGCAGGATTTCACACGTGAAGCAGTGCATAATTTCACATTTGGTGTCACACAGGATCTCAGAAGTGTTGTCACGCAGGATCTTACAAATGATGTGACGCAGTATCTCAGGAATAATGCACATGTGATCATGGTGATGCTGCGGATCTCAGGAATGATGTAACGCAGGATCTCAGCAACTCACGAGTGATGTGACGCGGGATCTCACATGTGATGTGACGCATAATTTCACATTTGGTGTGACGTAGGATCTCAGAAGTGTTGTCACACAGGATCTGACAAGTGATGTCATCATGGGGACGCTACGGATCACAGAAATGATGTAGCACAGGATCTCAGCAACTCGTAAGTAATGTGACACAGGATGCCACAAGTGATTGGTGCAGATGTCGACACATGCAGGTTTTCACACATGATGTGACGCAGCTTTTTAGCTACGTGATACAGGATTTCACAAATGTTGTGATGCAAGATTTCACACTCGATGTCAGATATTTGCATGCCACAGAGCTTCTGTGATTGAGTTTGACTGTGACGAAAGTGTTCCAACAAGGTGATGACATTGATGCACAGTGGCAGGTCATACTGAAGATATTCATTGTCCGGGTTCAACAAAACATCTACGTCAAACTGAAACAGATATAGAACAGTATACAGTATTATGTTTGATCAAATTCATTAGCGAACAGTGTATGCCCTGAACAGACTACAAACGCACCGGTTGATCAGGGACTACACTGGTTGCAAACTCATTAGGTGATGCGTGTCTTTTAAGGGATGTCTGCAATAAGCTAGATTACCGCGGCCTGCATGGACACTAAAAAAAGAGATATAGTATAGAAAAACTTTAATCAAAAAACTTTAACCGGACACACGCACGTATGGATGTACGCCAAAGTGCCGACTATATCGCGCTTTCCGCAAGCGGGCGCGACAAAAACTTTAACCAAAAACGTCAACCAAAAATTTAAAAGTAATTAGACCTTGACATTGGGCATAGGGGCCGCACGGGAGCGGGGTAGAATGAAAATATAGATGCTGATAAACACCCATGTGAAATTTCAAGGTAATGGGAAAAGCAGGTGCAGAGATATAGTACATGAAAAAACTTTAACCAAAAACTTTAACCAAAAACTTCAAAGTAATTTGACCTTGGGCCGCACGGGTGGGGGGTAGAATGAAAATATGGATGATGATAAACAGGCATGTGAAGGTTCAAGGTAATGGGCAAAGTAGGTGCATAAATATAGTACATGAAAAAACTTTAACCAAAAACTTCAAAGTAATTTGACCTTGACATTGGGCACAGGGGCCGCACGGGTGGGGGTAGAATGAAAATATGGATGATGATAAACACCCATGTGAAGTTTCAAGGTAATGGGCAAAGCAGTTGCAGAGATATAGTATAACGAAAAACTTTAACCAAAAAACTTTAACCAAAAACTTTAACCAAAAAATGTTTAACCAAAAACTTTAACCAAAAACTTTAACCAAAAACTTCAACGTAATTTGACCTTGACATTGGGCACAGGGGCCGCACGGGAGGCAGTTAGAATGAAAATATAGATGATGATAAACACCCATGTGAAGTTTCAAGGTAATGGGCAAAGCAGTTGCAGAGATATAGTATAACAAAAAACTTTAACCAAAAAACTTAACCAAAAACACGTGCCAAAGTGCCGACTATATCGCGCTTTCCGCAAGCGGGCGCGACAAAAATAATGTACTCTCGCTTTTTAATGTAATTTAATGTAGTGAAGAACCGCCATATTGGCTGGTAGGAAATGTGCAATGTCCCTTAAAACTGTGAGTACCGACTGTGCCTCAGATACAACGGTAATATCCAATAATTCCAATTCATGGGCAGTAAATGACATATGTGGCTGTGACTGGAGAAATTGGGCTTATGGGTTTTGCAACCAATGTAGATCCAGACCGGCCTGCGCATCCGCAGTCTGATCATGATCTACATGCTGCCGTTCCATCAATGAAACACCCGTCATGCTTCTAACAAGCAATATAGATCATTATCAGGCTACACAAGTGTGAAGAAGCTACACTGGTCACATATCCCATAAGCCACATTTCTCCAGTCACAGCCACATTATCAATCAATCACACCATTTTATTTCATCACATTCCCCAAAGCATGCGCTACATTCAAGTACATGCCTTCAGAACCTGTCATAAGCAGGCAGATAATTTGGTATGGCATAATTTGGCATTTTCGCTATACATGTACCAGTATGTTCTGAAATGATAATACTATACCACATTTAGAAAATAGTTTCTCAGTATAGACGCTAGTGTAATTAATTTATATGAAACAATTTAGTAACCTTCAATCGTAAAACAGTTATAATACTGAAAAATATTGTACTGTAAAATTAGTTTCGGAATTATTAGTTTGTACTTGTCATATTATTTTTATAATATTAATTTTTTTTCAGTAAACTATATAAAATATGTCAGTGAGTCACATTTAACTACTAAAGTGCAAATTAGATCAGATTCGCTATTCTGCAGACTGAGAGGAAGCCATGAGTGGAATAGTAACTATGGCTGCGAACGGTACGGTAGTACATTGCAAGAGTTACAGTTAGCAACTGCATGTATGTATACTGCTTCAAGTTTAGTACCAATTTTGCTATGCTTGATGTGTTATCCAGTACGCTGTTCATTTTTGTTTACACTGCAAGATGCGCAGAATTATCAGAAATAAACTGATGTTGCAAACACAGAGGGGTGGCATCAGACATCACAATAAATTGATGTAATTTACTGACGTCCGAATGTTATGAGACTTTTAACATGCACAGACTTCTTTGAACTGCCTCGGCTTATATGCTGCTGGAATTTGGACTAAATATGGTCATGATACTGACATTTAAACTTGTTTCGATAGTGTTTGAATAGTTCTTTGTCCTACTTCATAGATAGGTACAATGGTGTCGGCTAAATCTGCACACCTAAGGCTTTCCAAACAAATTTATATGTCATTAAAGGTACATTCCACTCAGTAGGCACAAACTGTTACTTACATCAGAGACATCATCCTACACATTTTCTAGCAAAATAAACATTCATTCACCATTATTCCATGTATTGATTGGCATTATTATAAATTTTATATTAGCCGTAAATTTACACACTGATATCAGGGGCGATAACCGTGTTTCCTTAAAATGTTAACGGACATTACTATTTATTCTCTGTATTTATTTTTTGATGTGCAATGATCATACTTTATAATCTTTCGAAAATATTATTTTTTCAGGCGACGCATTTAATTAGTACCGTATTCATTCTAATAAACGCCAGGGCGCTTATTAGAATCATCGGTAAGTCACAGGTCGGGGGTGGGCGATTAATAGAGGCAATGGTTTTTGATCAGAGTAAAAAATGTCAAAAAGTGAAGAAAACGATTGGATTTGTAAACCTTACAGACGTTCTATGTACTCATGGTATAGTCTTAGCAATTACTACCGTATCGGACGTTTGTATTCGGATAATCTGTATGTTTGGACTGGTCCATTTCTCATTAGAATAATTACTTAAGTATTCGGACATACCCCAAATCCGTAAATTTCTCAAAATATCTCAACAATAACAAAGGGACATCACTCTTCGCGTAACATATACTATCTGGTAAAATCGTCCGCAGACCAAAATAAAATCGTCCCCATACCAAATCGTATTTTTTTATATTTTTTTTGATAATCAAGCAAGCCCATCATCACATCTGGTTCCCGGTTTTGCTGTACAATATTGTGCGTTAAACAAAGTGAACGGGGTACCGATGGCTGTCAACGAATCGCTGTAATTTGATCTCAGGTCTACCCATGGTAACCCCATGTGGGCCCTCCCGTTCGGGCAGAATACGCGCGGTACCGAGAGACCACGTGATCTAATGCTAGGCCAGAATCTGCGCGGTAACAGACCACATGACACTGTGATGATGTAATTTGATTCATACCGGTAGTACTGGCCGGACAAACGGTGTTGTGTGTAGCTACTTTTGTTCTACACAATGACTGCGTGTACATGCATGTTATTATCTGTAAAAGCAATGATCAAAGGATATCACGTGTATAGAACAAGTTATCCGCCAGGAACAGAACTGGATTGTATATTAGAACCAGATAACGACTATAGTGACTGCAATAATTGTTAAACAAGGCGAAACTGTTGTGGGACATATTCCTGAAGGACTGTGTCAGCCATTGACAACATTATTTAATAACGGAGATATCACCCAGGTGATCGCAGTTACTTCTGGGGAACCGCGACCCTCCTCTATCGGGACATTTGCAAGGGGAGGTGGCCTTGAAATTCCATGTTCCTACAGAATATTTGGACGCAAAGAACGAAAGGCACATGTCCGCGCGTTACTAAAAAGGGAATTACGGAAAATTACAGTTTGACAGGTATGTCCATTTTTCTTTCCAGAGGAGGCCATGGGCATTTATTAGAGGTCCCAATTTTTGTAAAATCAGGCGGAAAATGTTCATTTTTTGGCCCAAAAATGGGGGGTGGGCGTTTATTAGAGTATGGGCATTTATTAGAATGAATACGGTATATTAAAATAATTAAAAAATATCATGCCTCATTTGCATATGAAAATAGCCGGATACCACCGCGCGTCACTATCATAAAAATAAATATTACTAAATGATTATATCTGTATATCTGTATAGCTGGCACTTGTAATTTTTACAACTGGTGTAATAGTGACACCATATACAACTATTTATTAATTCCAATAAAGAACAGTTTGTGCCTTCTGCGTGGGCATGTACCTTTAACATCCCCATATTCAGTCAAAATTTCATGAATATTCAACGCAGTTCAAAGATGTCTGTGCAGGTAAAATGTCATAACATTTTGACGTCAGTAAGTAACGTAAATTGTGTGATGTATGACATCACACTCGTGTTGACAACGTCACATTTGTTTCTGCTGATGCTGCACATCTGGTAGTGAAAACAAAATGGCGAACAGCTTTCTGGATCAGCATAGCAAAATAATTATTGGCCTTAAACTTGAAGCAGAACTATCCAGTGACATGACAGGTTAGTTTCTTAGTTGAACAATTAATTAGTAGGGTCTGAGGATTTTACACATTTTGACTATATTCGGAATAACTTTTTATCAAACAATCGGAACGACATAAAATTGTGCTACAGTGTAGCAATTACTCCTCTTGTTTATTCCGAAATCCATATATGTTATTATGATATACGCAAGGCTAAATTTTACGTGAATTGCGTTACATTAGCCGATACGCAGAATTAGCCGATAACAAAATAAATTTGCTAATACACACTTTACTAGGTGAATAATCAATGTATGATTGATGATATCTTTGATTAATATTGTTGCCGTTGCTCTCAATAATGTCACATAGTGGGAGAAATATATTTTTTGTATGTGTAGTAGTACGGCCTTGGTATGATAATCAAACATTTGTACTGCCTTGCGGTACAAGCCGGCTTTTATAGCGACGTGGTAAAATGTTCGTCTCACTCAGGCGGCCTGAGTTCGACCCCAGCCGCCGACAAGATATTTTTCACTTTATGACACATTCCGCTCTTACTACATTAATTGCTACACTGTGGCACAATTTTATTCCGAATATAGACAAAATGTGTAAAATTCTCTGCTGATGGAACAGCTGTCTTATTTACTAAATTAACTGTTAAACGAAGGAATTAAGTTTAACTAACCTGCCATGATGTCACTGGATAGTTCTGCTTCATGTTTAATACCAATTTTGCTATGCTGATCCAGTATGCTGCATGCCATTTTGTTTACGCTACCAGATGCGCAGCATTAGCCGAAACAAATGTGACGTTGCAAACACGTATGTGATGTCATGCATCACACAATTTACGTTAGAATGAATAGTGATACTTCCGCTCTCGGAAAGCCTTAGGTGCGCGGAATTAGCAGACACCATTGCACCATTGTACGCAAAGATCCCTAAATAGCCGATTACCATTACGCATATTGTAGCTAAATTTACGTCACTTACTGACGTCAGCACGTTATGACATTTTACTTCCACAAACGTCTTTGAACTGCGTTGAATATTCAGGAAAGTTTGACTGAATATGGAGATGGTAATTCCATATAAATTTGTTTGGAAAGCCTTAGGTGCGCAGAATTAGCAGACACCATTGGCATTGCACCATTGTATGCAAAGATGCAAAGATCCCTAAAAAATCACCATTACAAAAGTTAATATATGCAAATGAGAGATAATACTCAACGAAATGGCATAAGAGCAAACATAATCAGGCCAACATACAGCGGTAAATGAATAAACTTATAATCCTTCCAAAAACAAGTCGAAAACACATCCGACATGATCTGTCCGAAATTAGGTTACTTTCTAACCATGAAAGCAAAGATCCATATATCAGGCTGCGGAATAGACTGGCCAAATTACCATCAATCAATGCAAGTGACAATTACCTCTGTGCAGCTTTGAAGCATCACCTGCCCAAAAACGGTGGAAATTTGCACTTTAAACGCACTTTAAAAACTTTACAAATCATGCAAATGGCGGAAAGCCGAAGTGGTGGGACTAAATAGCGCAATGGCCCAATTTCGGCGCAAGTGATATGATGTTTAGGTGGGAAGTCCTAACAATGCTCGAATAAAAAATCATTTAATTCATCTACTAACAATGGCATTGTTGCTATACATGTACCGGAAGGAAGGTTTTTCTTTGTTTGCTGTGAAATTATTTTACTACAGCACAGTTAGAAAGAAATGCCCATCATCTTCATACTAGGGAAATTAAGTTAAATACATTAATTAGTATATTAACCATCCAATGCAACACATGTTTATAATACTGAACAATAACTAACAGTGTACGTATGCCCTGTGCTGGTCCACCTGTGTTACAATCTTGTGATAAACCCGCATCATCATATACGGCCGCTAAATATGTTAAAGTTCTACACTGTTCGTCATTTGTTCATTGAAACATTTGTTTATTGAGATGTGTGGCGGTTAATTATACGGGCAGTTGCATCACAATGATAGGGAATACAGTCATAACTTTATTCAACACGTATTGGTGAATCAGAATTTGTTTGTTTCATGTAATTCCTATTTCTCTCAGTTGTTTGTTGAGCTTAACTCAATAACCGGCAATGCAATTCATGCCAGGTTTTAATAAGACGCTTTGATATTCACAAATCCTACACTTGAAATGCGAACAAATCTTATACTTAGAATGAACAAATTCTACACTTGAATGCGGACAAATCATGTACTTAGTATTAACAAATACTACACTTAAATGAGAAAAATTAGACAGTTGACATCAATACGGCAAGGCAATCCCCGTCAGGTATCGATCAGAATCTTTGATATCCATTTAAATCCGACACTTGAAAGTCTACACATTTGACTTGGCAACTAATCATACATGCATAATAATAATGGGGATGTATGTCAGCATGTCATGTTTTAATTATATCGACAATTATATTACACATGACTATCGGTATCTACATGTGTCAAAACAGGAAGTGCTAAGTATAACCCTCAGCTTCAGCAGGTATATAATATTCAGGGTCTTCAGTTAGTAACTCATGATCATTGTAGGAAATCGTCTTGCAGCACATGTACATGTCCCCAATGTTCTGGTCTCAGCTTAACCCGAATGTTCTGTCTGTAACGCTGGACGACTTACGTTACAGACGAACATTCGGGTTAGTCTGAGCTATGAAAATGTATTACAATTTGTTACCAATTCATTCTCATACTGTTTCTGTAAAAATAAGCCAAATATACATTTGCTTCATATTGTGCAATATTTGACTTTTACACATGCTGTTAATCCCTTAATTATCTGTTGGCGCGTGACTTTGATTAGCCTGAGGCTGCTGTGTATTTTCCAATTCAGTGCACACGGGATTTGTTAGCGATACAGTGTTATCTGGCTGTTATTTGAAGAAATGGGGCTCAAGTACAATGCAACCAGTCAGGGACCATGCATACCATTTATCCAGCCAAAGCTACATTATTATAAGACAAATCTATTTTTACATCAACGTAACCGCAATTTGACAAAACAAAGACTTTCTTCTGGGAATCATTTTCTATTTATTTGAAATAGTGATGAAGTTAAATTGTGTTCATTAACGTAATACTACCCATGTGAAAATTGAATATTAATATATATAATATTAATTATTTGTATCTGTCAAAGAACAAAATATTAGACAAGTGAGATGGTGTATTTATTTTATTAACTAGGCCCCAATTTCGGGGGAAGTGGCGCAATTGACATGAAAAAAATAATAATCTGGTGTTATGCAATAAATTAGCTTTATTTTATGTATTTTCCCATTAATACATCATATCTAAACTACGTATTTATAAAAACCAACTATTTCAAAAAGATTGGTTTCGTAAAAAAATACCATTGAAAACCTATTTGTTTTCTTGATTTTACATGCATATATTTAAAATTATAATTTTGATCCTTATCAGAAGTTTGACTGTCCACAAAAAAAACATTTCTCAAATCAGAGCTGCATTTTCATGTCGGAAAATCACCATAAAACCAAACAATAAATTGCATCACACCCATCCCATATAGTTGCACTACTCTTAGTCTAGCTGTCTGTTTTTCTTAATTATATTTAGCTTCCGCCGATATTGATATTGATGTTTTTGTCAAACTTTTCATAAAGATCAAAATTATAATTTTAAAGCATTACATTACGTGTGTTTCATTGACTGAAAGGCGAACAGTGCCGGTCCTGATCCGACTGCATGAATGCGATGAATGATCTGGGACTACACTGATGTCCCTAGTCCACTAGCCTCATTTAGCCAGTCAAAGCCACAAATTACAATTACTTCTTAATAATGCGATTAATTATTGCATTGCCATTCTAAACATATTTTACACGATGGAAGAAAGCATATTTATTAATTATAAAACTCATATGTTTATTATAACAGTTATTTATGATATTTGCTGGCAATGCAGCCTCTGATCAGCATGTGTATACGTCATTAACAAGCACTAACATCATGAACATGGATGGCATTTATCGCAATAAAATTCAAATACATGTATATTGTAATAAATGGCTGAATGCCCTTTGAAAGCATATTTTATTAATTATAAACTCATATGTTATTATAACAGTTATTTATGGTATTTGCTGGCAATGCAGCCTCTGATCAGCATGTGTATACGTCATTAACAAGCACTAACATCATGAACATGGATGGCATTTATCGCAATAAAATTCAAATACATGTATATTGTAATAAATGGCTGAATGCCCTTTACATGCAAGCAAAATCAAGAAAACAAATAGGTTTTGAATGGTATTTTTTTTACGAAAACAATATTTTCGAAATAGTTGTTTTTTATAAATACGTAGTTTAGATATGATGTATTAATGGAAAAATACATAAAATAAAGCTCATTTATTGCATAACACCAGAAATAAGTATAACTAGATTATGTTCATGTCAAGTCTTTGTCTCACTTCCCCCGAAATTGGGGCCTTGTTAAAGGTACATGCCCACTCAGAAGGCACACAATGCTCTTTATAGGAAGTAAATATAGTGTATAATTGTGTCACTATTCCACCAGTTCTAAAAATTACGAATCAGTGCCCGCATTGCAGATATAATGATTTAATAATGTTTATTTTACTGATAGTGACGCGTGGTGGTATCAGGCTTTTTCATATGCAAATGAGGCATGATATGTTTTAATTATTTATACTAATTAATTGCGCCACCTGAACAAATAATATTTTCGACAGATTATATATATATATATATATATATATACAGTTTTGATCATTGCATATCAAAAAATAAATACAGATAATAAATAGTAATGTCCGTAGTAATGTCCGTAGACATTTTAAGGAAACACGGTTATCCCCCCTGATATCAGTGTGTAAATAATTGTCTGATATAACATGTATAATAATGCCAATCAATACGTGGAATAATGGTGAATGAATGTGTATTTTGCCAGAAAACGTCTCCGGTGATGTCTCTGATATAAAGTACATTCTGTGCCTACTGAGTGGGAATGTACCTTTAATAAAATACATACAATATCTCACTGTCTAATATATATTTTGTTCTTTGACATGACATATAAACATAATTAAAATTATATATATATAACATTTTCACATGGGTAGTATTACGTTAATGAACACAAATTAACTTCTTTACTATTTCAAATAAATAGAAAATGATTGGACATAGTAAACGTGCATATTTTTCCCAGAAGAAATTCATTGTTTTGTCAAATTGCGGTTACGTTGATGTAAACATAGATTGGTCTTATAATAATGTAGCTGTGGCTGGATAAATGGTATGCATGGTCCCTGACTGGTTGCATTGTACTTGAGCCCTATTTCATCATATCACAGCCAGATAACACTGCATGTATCGCTAAAAATCCCTGGTGCACTGAATTGGAAAATACAGCAGCCTCAGGCTAATCAAGTCACGCGCCAACAGGTAATTAATTAATGGATTAACAGCATGTGTAAAAGTCAAATATTGCACAATATAAAGCAAACTTATATTGGCTTATTTTTATAGAAACAGTATGAGAATGAATTGGTAAACAATTGTAATAATTTTTCATAGCTCAGACTAACCCGAATTTTCTGTCTGTGTCGTAAGTCGTCCAGCGTTACAGACAGAACATTCGGGTTTAGCTCAGACCAGAGCATTGGGGACATGTACATGTGCTGCAAGACGATTGCCTACAATGAGTTACTAACTGAAGACCCTGAATATTATTATACCTGCTGAAGCTGAGGGTTATAATTAGCACTTCCTGTTTTGACCCATGTAGATATACCGATAGTCATGTGTAATATTATTGTCGATATAATAAAAACATGACATGCTGACATACATCACCATTATTATTATGCATGTATACACAAATGACGAACAGTGTATAACTTTAACATATTTAGCGGCCGTATTTGATGATGCGGGTTTATCATAAAATAATATTGTGACCCAGGTGGACCAGCACAGGGCATACACTGCTAGTGCTAGCTACACAAGTGGCCTACGATGGAGAGATAGCGTAGCAGGGTAGCAATTTTGTTTCTATGCTAGTGTTAGTTATTGTTCAGTATTATAAACATGTGTTGCAATGGATGGTTACTAATTATAATGTATTTAACTTAATTTCCCGAGTATGAAGATGATGGGCATTTCTTTCTGACTGTGCTATAGTATAATCATTTCACAGCAAAAAGGAAACAAAAACTTACCGTACATTGTATAGCAACAATGCCATTTTTAGTAGATGAAATTGTATTCTTGATTCCAGCCTTGTTTAGGACTTCCCACCTAAAAATATCATAATCTACATTGCGCCGAAATTGTGACATGTGCTAATTAGTCACACCCCATCAGCTTTCCGCCATTTGCACTGTTTATAAAGTTTTTAAAGTGCGTTTTAAAGTGCAAATTTCCACCGTTTTTGGGCAGGTGATGCTTCAAAGTTGCACAGAGGTAATTGTCACTTACATATATTTATGTTCCCTTTATGGTAATTTGGCCAGTCTATTCCGCAGCCTGATATGGATCTTTGCTTTCATGGGTTAGAAAGTAACCTAATTTATTTCGGACAGATCGCGAGATGTGTTTTCTGACTTGTTTGTGGAAGGATTATAAGTTTTATTCATTTACCGCTGTATGTTGGCCTGATATTTTTGCTCTTACGCTATTTCGTTGAATTTTATCTCTCATTTGCATATATTAAGTTTAACTTTGGTGATGGTGATTTTTTTTTATCTTTGCGATAGAAAAAATATATTTCTCCCACGCGTGTGACATTATCAATTTATTCAGAGCAACGGCAACAATATGAAACACCTGTGTGTTTACAATGTCATTTTTTTCTGATAATTCTGCGCATCTGGCAGTGTAAACAAAAATGAACAGCGTACTGGATACCACATCAGCATAGCAAATTTGTTTCTAAACTTGACACCAGATAAGGAATTAGTAATTGAGTATTGTCACTCTATCATTTCTGAAGCAATTGGGTAATAACCTTATGTTTTCGGACGGGTAAAAATAATTATCGATCACTGCTCAGCCGACGTAACACCGTCTTGCCAGTAGACGTGTCCGCATGGTGAGACATCGTGTTTTTTTTAAACTGTGACACAGATTTCGGACAAGCGGTCAGACAGACAGACGCGGATCAGTGTTATCACGATCACTAGCGACTGTCCTGTCCATCCATACTTTGAAAACCCGCTTACAACTTTATACAAAATCACCTTTTTTTGCCACACGTACGAATCAAAACCAATAATCCATTCACAGATTTACATTATTATATACCGTAAAGATTCTAATAGACGCCCATGGTCTAATAGACACCCACCCCCCACTTTTTACGTTGAAAATGACACATTTTTTGGCCGATTTTCACGAAATTAGTGCCTCTAATAAACGCCCAGTACCGACTTGAAACAAAATCGGAGCTAATTGTCAAATTAGATTTTTTCCGGTGTCACAGTAAATTCCTCATCATCAGTAGCTATTTGCACGGACACAGGGTGATCAGAATTTACACGGTTATGGAGATGCCATTTTCAAAGCATCTCAAACCCGACAGATCTGAAACGCTGACGAAACGTCCGTAAGAGTAAATCTGGTCAGCATTAATGATTGACGCGGTCTTGATATACATTACCATTAAATTTAACATTTCTACCGACTGTACCATAATGACCAGAGTGGGCCGAAACGTCTTGGCCCAAATGTTTATAAACTGACAGACAGTACAATCAAGTCTGGCGTTTGAGAGTAACGTCCCTTAGTTATGTTTTTGTTCAGATAGCAGAACATCGTATATTTTTTTTATCATTTTCCCTTTGCTGAATAACACTTGCCTCTATTAAACGCCCACCCTGGACTTCGGAGCCAGTGGTGATTCTAATAGACGCCCGGGCGTCTATTAGAATCTTTACGGTATGCTTAAACGCGGGTCTGCCTCTGGTACTACCCACAGGTGATTCTAGCGTGTCTTGGATGGTCAATTATTGTTGGTATATACATGAAACAACTTTCTAAACAATGTACAAAACAATTCATATGCGCGTGGGTGTAATATTAAAAGTACTATTATTATTACACCCAGGCGCATTTGAATTATTTTGTATCAGGGGTGTAAAATTCCACTCGACCGCTCGCCATGGAGACTTGGTCATCATCTCGGTCGAGTAGCTTTGTGTAGACGGTCGTCCGACGGGTCGAGTGAATTTTGAATCATCCATGATTGATCGTGAATAAAAAATATATAGTTATGCACCGTTCTCCGTTTATTTATCAAATACCATTGATCATTTCATAAACGCTTTGAATTGAATAAAAGCGTTTGCACCAACCGGAACAATTCTAATTATGGACGAGTTTAAATCGCGGCTCAAGCGGCGTGAATTGAAATTTTATCAATACTTACCTATTTACAATATAAATGGGAAATACGCAAATTCTCTGTCACATATGTCTGATCGCAGCCACGGTTTCATCTTCACTTAAGTTAGTGCAGCGAGTTATTGTGCAAGTGTCTCGATTTATGGGATGGTCACCGGGCCTAGGCTGCCTGTCGTCCGCGATTTAAACTCGCCCATAATTGTATCCCCCGGACTCCGTCGGGGGATACTATGGATTTGACAGCGCGCCGCGTACGCGTACGCGTCCGCCGCAGACACTTCTTGTCCGGAGCATAACTCGAACGCCCTTTGGAATATTTTCACGAAACTTCACACATGCATAGACCACGACCCGAAGGTGTGTCGCGCACAAGAATGACAACTCTTGCATAGCTCATTTTTGAGTTATCTCCCTTTTTTGTTTCTCGCACTGATTTCGTGTCCGGAGCATAACTCCACCACCCTTTCGAATATTTTCATGAAACTTCACACATGCATAGACCACGACCCGAAGGTGTGTCGCGCACAAGAATGACAACTGTTGCATAGCTAATTTTTTAGTTATCTCCATTTTTTGTTTCGCGCACTGATTGACCATAACTCGACCACCCTTTGGAATATTTTTATGAAACTTAACACATTCAATTAGACCACGAACCGAAGGTGTGTCGTGCACAAGAATGACAACTCTTGCATAGCTAATTTTTTACTTATCTCCCTTTTTTGTTTTCGCTCACTGATTTCCTGTCCGGAGCATAACTCGACCACCCTTTGGAATATTTTCATGAAACTTCACACATGCATAGACCACGACCCGGAGGTGTGTCGCGCACAAGAATGACAACTCTTGCGTAGCTAATTTTTCAGTTATCTCCCTTTTTTGTTTTGCGCACTCTACAAACTGGACAATAATGCATGAAGACCTGTTTTCTCGTCTGCTCTGTACACCTTTTCTCGTGTGCTCTGTACACCTTACCTGTAGAGAGAAACAATGGAAACTGGGCGAACCATGTGCTAGCATGGGGCTAGCATGTGCAGATGTCCAGTGCTTGACCACTGTTGACCAGGTAATTTATACAGGTAAATTACTACATTGGGTACTGTGTTGAAAATATTGTGGCATTATGTGGACCTGTGCAGATAGATGTAGATAAATATAGGACTATTAAAAAAAAATCTGGTCTCCAATAGCAAGCATTATTATTTTTAAACTTTTTTTTTTTTATTATTTTTTTTTTTTTTTTCATTTTTTTTTTCAAATTATTTTTCAATTTGACTGGACAAAAAATCTGGGCTCCAGTAGCAAGCATTATTATTTTTAAACTTTTTTTTTCCATTTTTTTTTTTCATTTTCATTTTTTTTTTTTAAATTATTTTTCAATTTTTGTCCAGTAGCATAAGGTCGTAAGTGCTATATACAGACTATACAGACTATTCACCTGTGCATGTGCTAGCATGTGCAACTAACCACTGACCACTTACAGGTAATTTATACAGGTAAATGATTATATTACATTTCCGTAAACTGTGTTGAAAATATTGTGGCATTATGTGGACCTGTGCAGATATATGTAGATAAATATAGGACTATTAAAAAAAATTCTGGGCTCCAGTAGCAAGCATTATTATTTTTAATTTTTAAACTTTTTTTCCATTTTTTTTTTTTCTTTTTTTTTTTTTCATTTTGTTTTTCAAATTCTTTTTCAATTTTTGTCTAGTAGCATAAGGTCGTAAGTGCTATATACAGACTATTATCATATAATGAAACAATTATTGACTAGTGAGCCATAGAATATAATCTGATATTCTATGGTTCACTAGTCAATAATTGTATAATATGTTCGGGCCAGTGAAAATTGCTTTCGGGCCCAGGCTCGAGGTCAAGGCGGGACAAGGCGAGGCATCTGATTCCGCGGAATTCTTGTTTACTTATCTCCCTTTGTTGTTTCGTGCTCTGATTTTGTATCCAGAGCATACTCGAACACGCATATACGCATTGCTCTAATGGTCCTCTACCGCCCTGTGCCAAATCCACGTTTGTTCTGCCCCCGTCCAGCCCAGGGTCAAGGTCACATACTTAGTGCTTCAAAAACATTAACGCTTGGGTAAATATCTTGTACTTTCTGTTTTCTTTCATGGATCATGGATCATCTTCATATTTCATATACGCATTGCTCTAATGGTCTTCTACCGCCCTGTGCCAAATCCACGTTCGTCCTGCCCCACCAATCCCAGGGTCAAGGTCACATACTTGGTGCTTCAAAAACTTTAACGCTCGGGTAAATATCTTATAATTTTTTATTTCCATTCACGGATCAACTTCATATTTCATATACGCGTTGCTCTAATGGTCGTCTACCGCCCTGTGCCAAATCACGTTCGTCCTGCCCCGCCAAGCCCAGGGTCAAGGTCACATACTTAGTGCTCAAAAACTTTAACGCTGGGTAAATATCTTAAATTTCTGTTTTCTTTCATGGATCATCTTCATATTTCATACGCATTGCTCTAATGGTCCTCTACCGCCCTGTGCCAAATCCACGTTCGTCCTGCCCCGCCAATCCCAGGGTCAAGGTCACTACTTGGTGCTTTCAAAAACTTTAATGCTCAGGTAAATATCTTATAATTTTTCTTTCCATTCAGGATCAACTTCATATTTCATATGCGTTGCTCTAATGGTCCTCACCGCCCTGTGCCAAATCTACGTTCGTCCCGCCCCGCCAAGCCCAGGGTTTAACATGATATACTTAGTGCTTCAAAAACTTTTAACGCTCAGGTAAATATCTAATTTAATTTCTGTTTTCTTTCACGGATCAGCTTCATATTTCATATATGCATGCTCTAATGGTCCAAAAATCTACCGCCCTGTGCCAAATCCACGTTTGTCCTGCCCCCGCCAAGCCCAGGGTCAAGGTCACATACTTGGTGCTTCAAAAACTTTAACGCTCAGGTAAAAGAAAATTTTGACTTGCAATTTGGTCTCATTTTTTATCAAAGCGATATGTGGGACATCCGTGTTCTATGAACACATTTTCTAGTTTATTAAACTATACACATGCATAGAAGACGACCCAAAGGTGTGTCGCACGTAAGAATGACAACTCTTGCGTCGTTAATTTCTTAGTTATCTCCCTTTGTTGTTTCGTGCACTGATTTCGTGTCTGGAGCATAACTCGAACACCCTTTGGAATATTTTCATGAAACTTCACACATGCATAGACCACGACCCTAAAGGTGTGTCCCGCAAGAATGACAACTCTTGCATCACTAATTCTTTAGTTATCTCCATTTGTTTTTCCGTCACTGATTTTGTCTCCGGAGCATAACTCGAACACCCTTTTTTCAAACTACTTGTGTATCTGGGGAGGGGGATACACATGCGCTTGTCGACAAGCGTCCATTTCTAGTTAATTTATGGCATTCTGTAACGTCAATGTTCGCTTCTGGTGTAAACACGCAATATTGCTAGTAGACAGCCAGAGTTAGCACATGCGAAAATATAATTTTCTCCAAACTACACAGCATTCCGATGAGACGGATCGCTTGATTTTCGTTAGAAAATGATTTTCAGACCAGTCCAATTATAAAAATGGGATGTTTGTCTTTGACAAATATGAACAATATTTGCAAATATTGTGAGTATGTCACTGTCTGACCCAAGTTAGCCGGTATAAGTATCTGTATCATGTATAAATAATGTGCAGACATAAGAAACCTATACATTATAATGTTTTGGAAGCTTTCCTATTTCTGCACAAAATATGCAAACAGTGAATTCTGTAGATATATTAACAAGACAAAGTCAAGAGATCCATGGTAATACAGAATGGTAAAAAATAAGACAAATACACAGAATTGCAATACAAATAAATATTTATTCATTATACCATGACAACTGTTGGATTGTCTATCTGGAGATAGATTTCAAATAACATACATGTACAGTAGCATATATAGCCTACTAAAGGCGAACATAGTGTTACTGTATATTGAAATATCTGTATAAAATATAAGGGCGAGTGGCAAACCAGTAAGGGCGAGTAAGATTTTGCATCTACTAGGACTTTCGGGCAAGTGATATTTAAAATAAATTTTACACCCCCGTGTATGTATTGTTTAGAAATATACAAACAATAATTGACCATCCAAGACGCACTAGAATCACCTGTGGTACTACCACCCATATTGCATTGTCGTTTTTTTGATAATGATTTTATGTATTTAACTGACAATTCCAGATCTGCTCTGAAATGTATGTCAACTTTTAACTTCATTTACGGAAGATACTGATAGGACAGATTTTGAAAATCAATATCAGCAAAATACGATAATGTCTGCTCCGAAATTTATGTCCATTTTCAACGTAATTTACAGAAGTTGATTGTATTTTAATATCTGCCACGAATTTGAATTCCTAATCCGAGACTCCCTTACACCCCGACACATATTACACAGACAAAATTTGTGTGTTGCTTTGTGTAAACAAAATACCGAATTATGCCATACAAGGGACCTGGGCAAGTTGTGGTACCGTAACACTCGTACATATTCGGATATTAATTATTGCAAATTGAAATTCAACACAATTTTTTTAGGGTTAATTTCAAAACGCCCACATTTTTCACCTGTCCGGAATTTTAGAGACAAACAATAATTATTTTCTTGAAAAATAAGGGTGTCCGAATATTTGGGGAGGGTGTCCAAAAACATAGGGTACTTACGGTAGTTTGCTTCAAAATGAAAACATGGAGACAATTCTAATGAAATACCAAGTTGTGTTTTCATGGAAAATAAGAAAAATATGCTATATTTGTGGTCTGTTTATTGTTTTCTGCATCATGATAAAGGTACCACAAAATTTATATTGCTTTTTGATACTCGCTACTTCTTATTTCAATTGTTTTTTTTGACAATTGTAATTGGTTATTTAAGTAAATACGCAGCTTATCTGGAGCTCTGTTTGAAGCAGTATAATTGCGAACTGTAACTCTTGCCATGTACTCGCGTACTGTTTGTAGCCAGTTATGATTCCACTCATAGGCGATTTAGTAATTAAATCTAATTTGCGATTTAGTAGTTAAATGTGACATATTTTACATCTGAAAAAAATAGTAATATGTATTATAAAAATAATACAAGTACAAACTAATAATTCCGAAACCAATTTGACAGTATTTTTCAGTATTATAGATATTTTACAATTGAAGGTTACTAAATTGTTTCATATAAATTAATTACACTATAGCGTCTATACTGGGAACTATTTTCTAAATGTGGTATATACAGGGGGCTCCAAATAAGGAATTAGTAATTGAGTATTGTCACTCCATCATTTCTGAAGCAATTGGGTATTTCAAAATTGTAATTGTGTAAAATAGAATCACACAACTGTTTACACATCAGCAGACCGCACTCGTTGAATAGTTTGCTTCTAAATGAAAACACATCTTGGTATTTCATTAGAAGACAATTCTAATGAAATACCAAGATGTGTTTTCATGGAAAAATAAGAAAATATGCTATATTTGTGGTCTGTTTATTGTATTCTGTAGCATGATAAAGATACCACAAATCTTTCATTGCTTTTTGATGCTCACTACTTCTGATTTAAATTGGGTTTTTGGCAATTTTAATTGGGTATTTACGCAAATACGCACCATATCTGGAGCTGTATATATATTATCATTTCAGAACATACTGGCACATGTATAGCGAAAATGCCAAATTATCTGCCCTGCTTATCACATGTTCTGATAGCATGTACTTGAGAATGTAGCACATGTTTTGGGGAATGTGATGAAATAAATAGTGTGATTGATTGATAATATGTGGCTGTGACTGGAGAAATGGGGCTTATGGAATATGTGTGGTTCTTCACACTCATGTAGCCTGATAAAGATCATATTGCTTGTTAGAAGCATAACGGTTGTTTCATTGATGAAATGGCGAGCAGTGTAGATCCTGATCAGACTGCAGATGCGCATACGCCTAATTTATCCAGTCACAGCCACATATATGTCATTTACTGCGCATGAATTGGAATTATTGGATATTACCGTTGTATCTGAGGCACAGTCAGTACTCACAGTTTTAAAGGTACATGCCCACTCAGAGCACAAACTGTTCTTTATAGGAATTAGTGTATATTTGTGTCGCTATTCCACCTGTTCTAAAAATTACGAGTGCCCGCTATACAGATATAATCATTTAGTAATATTTATTTTACTGATAGTGACGCGCGGTGGTATCAGGCCTTTTTCATATGCAAATGAGGCATGATATTTTTGTCCCGCCTGCTTTAGCAGAAGCAGGACATAGGCATAGCTTTTCCGTGGAGGCGGTGTCGGAGGCGGCGTCAACATTTCACGTTAAGTTTTTGCGTTTTAGCTCAGTTTCCAGAAAACATCAGTTTCCAGAAAACTATAACTCCTACGACCTCGATACTTGGTATACATCAACACTGTGGTGTAACCATCTCACACAGAGGGAGCCATGTGACTTGACCTACTTTTCATGATTCATTGACCTACTTTTCACATGCATTCAACGTTAAGTTGCGTTTAGCTCTGTTTCTAAAAACTTAACGCTCAGGTTATTCATTGTAACTTCTGTTACCTCAATGGAATGCTTTAATATTCCATACATGCATTTGTAACAACATCTCGCATCATTCTACATAAATCCCATGGTGCCCGCTAACCCCAAAGGTCACGTCAGTGACTTAGAAATTTCCGTGTTTGGAAAAGTTAACGCTCGGTTTAATGTATTACAACCTCTGTTTCCCTTGTTGGAATGCTTCGGTATACATCAACACTGTGATGTAACCATCTCACAGAGGGAGCCATGTGACCTTGACCTAGTTATCATGGTTCATTGACCTACTTTTCGCATGAATTCAACGTTAAGTTTTTGCGTTTAGCTCTGTTTCTAAAACTTAACTCTCAGGTTAATTCATTGTAACTTCTGTTTCCCTCAATGGAATGCTTTAATATTCCATACATGCATTTGTAACAACAATCCACATCATTCTACAGAAAGCCCATGGTGCCCACTAACTCCAAAGGTCTAGGTCGCTGACTTAGAAAGAAATTTCTGTGTTTGGAAAAGTTAACGCTCAGTTTATGCTTTAATATTCCATACATGCATTTGTAAACAACATCCCGCATCATTCTACAGAAAGCCCATGGTGCCGCTAACCCAAAGGTCAAGGGTCACTGACATTAGAAATTTTTCCGTGTTTGGAAAAGTTAACGCTCAGTTTATGCTTTAATATTCCATACATGCATTTGTAACAACATCCCGCATCATTCTACAGAAAGCCCATGATGCCCGCTAACACCAAAGGTCAAGGTCATTGACTTAGAAAGTTTTGTGTTTGGAAAAGTTAACGCTCAGTTTATGCTTTGATATTCCGTGCATTTGTAACAACATCCCGCATCATTCTACAGAAAGCCCATGGTGCCTGCTAACCCCAAAGGTCAAAGGTCAAGGTCACTGACTTACAAATTTCCGTGTTTGGAAAAGTTAACGCTCAGTTTATGCTTTAATATTTCATACATGCATTTGTAACAACATCCCACATCATTCTACAGAAAGCCCATGGTGCCCGCTAACCCCAAAGGTCAAGGTCACTGAATTAGAAATTTCTGTGTTTGCAAAAGTTAACGCTCAGTTTATGCTTTAATATTCCATACATGCATTTGTAACAACATCCCGCATCATTCTACAGAAAGCCCTGGTGCTCACTAACCCAAGCTTTAGCTTTAGCTTATATTTAGCGGCGGCACTGGCTCTAGGGCCTTGAATGCCGTCTCCCAAGAATGGGAGAAAGAACGGAGGTAGAGATTTTTGAGAGAAGCCGGTAATTCGTATTTACAGAGCAGCTACGAATTATCGGTACTCATTTGCAGCTGGGTGAACTGGAGCAGTGTGGATAAAGTCTCTTGCTCAAGGACACAACACACGCCGCTAGTCAGGCTCAAACTAACGACCCTTGGATCAGTAGTCCGACACACTTAACCATTACGCCACGGCGCTCCTAACCCCAAGGTTATTACAAGCTCCTTATGTACTATCAAACTGCGCCAGGCGGGACATCTTGCTCCGCGGAGCTCTTGTTTAATTATTTATACAAATTAAATGCCTCACCTGAAAAAATAGTATTTTTCGACAGATTATAAAGTATGATCATTGCACATCAAAATATAAATACAGAGAATAATTAGTAATGTTCGTTAACAATTTAAGGAAACACGGTTATCGCCCCTGCTATCTAGTATGGATATTTACCTGATATAAAATGTATAATAATGCCAATCATTATGTGGGGAAATTGTGAATGAACGGTTATTTTGCCAGGAAATGTCTCTGATATAAAGAACATTTTGTGCCTACTGAGTGGGCATGTACCTTTAAGGGACCTGGAACATTTTCTTCTAGCAAATGGCGAGTATTCACTACATAAATTCATTAAAAACGGGAGAACATTATTTTTTATTGCTGACGTCCCTTAAAAGACATCACCTAATGAGTTTGCAACCAGTGTAGTCCCTGATCAGCCTTGTAGTCTGTTCAGGGCATACACTGTTCGCTAATGAATTTGATCAAACATATGGTAATACTGTATACTTTTCTATATCTGTTTCAGTTTGACGTAGATGTTTTGTTGAACCCGGACAATGAATATCTTCAGTATGACCTGCCACTGTGCATCAATGTCATCACCTTGTTGGAACACTTTCGTCACAGTCAAACTCAATGACAGAAACTCTGTGGCATGTAAATATCTGACATCGAGTGTGAAATCTTGCATCACAAAATTTGTGAAATGCTGTATCACTTGTGGCATCCTACGTCACATCACTCACGAGTTGCTGAGATCCTGTGCTACATCATTTCTGTGATCCGCAGCGTCCCATGATGACATCACTTGTCAGATCCTGTGTGACAACACTTCTGAGATCCTACGTCACACCAAATGTGAAATTATGCGCCACATCACATGTGAGATCCCGCGTCACATCACTCGTGAGTTGCTGAGATCCTGCGTTACATCATTCCTGAGATCCGCAGCATCAGCATGATCACATCACTTGTGCATTCCTGAGATGCTGCGTCGCATCATTTGTAAGATCCTGCGTGACAACATTCTGAGATCCTGTGTGACACAAAATGTGAAATTATGTGCTGCATCACGTGTGAAATCCTGCGTCACATCACTCCAGATGTCTTACTACATACATGTAACTCCATTTGTTTGCCATTGAATTTCCATTGACGGTAACCCCATCCATACAGATGATATGGGATTTGAAGCAGTTAACATGGCCTAGGACGACCTTAGCTTTTGACAGGCCATTAAACACCATTAAATAAATAATAAATTGTTCTGCCTCCTCTGCATAGTTCTCCATGTAAACAACATTATATTTATTATGGCTTTGCTATGTATATTGACAAACTTGTATGTCCTTAGTTGTAGTAAATATCTCACAATCATGTGCATGTGCCGCTTTTGTCAAAAAGTTTATACAAGGTTCATCATCATGGTATAACTTTAATATTACTTGACGGATTGCTTCAATGTTTGGACACTTGATGCATGTGAACATTGCGAACACTCATGCCGCCATTAACATGACTATGGCCTGTTTTTTTACCTTCATATTTTTGCGGAAACACACTTTTCTTTCGTAAGAAAAAGTTTGTACAAGTTTCTTCATCATGGTATAACTTTAATATTACTTCACCGATTGCTTGACGGATATCCTAGACAAAAGTAAATCACTTGAATCGAACGCAGGAAATTTCCTACGATTGGTTTCTGACTGGTCTGTAGAACAAATATGACTGATTTAAAATGAATTATTTTTTAGGTTTAATTGTTTGAAATTGCCTCCGTTCCATTCAAGTGATTTTCTTTTGGATATTGTCAAAGTTGTATGTTTTGAATTTCAGTGTTAAATTTATTAACTTAGAGAACTTCGTCAATATATCCTGGACAAAAGTAAATCACTTAATCGAACGTAGAAAATTTCCTGCGATTGGTTTCTAAGTTTTCTGTAAAAGAAATACGACTGATATAAAATGAATGATTTTTAGGTTTAATTGTGGGAAATTACCTACGTTCAATTCAAGTGATATACATTTGGATATTGTCAAAGTTGTATGTTTTGAATTTCAGTGTTGAAATTTATTACCTTCAGGAACTTCGGCAATATATCGTAGACAAATGTAAATCATTTGAATCAAACTTAGGAAATTTCCTACGATCGGTTTCTGACTTGTCTGTAAAAGAAATTCGACTATTCTGAAATGAATTATTTTTTAGGTGTAATTGTGGGAAATTTCCTACGTTCAAGTGAGTTATGCTTCAACTTGGATATTGTCGAAGTTGTGTTTTGAATTATTGAAAGTCATTAACATAGAGAACTTTGTCAATATATCCTATATACTTTAAATCACTTGAATCGAATGTAGGAAATTTCCTACGATTGGTTTCTGACTTTTCTGTAAAAGAAATAAGACTGATATAAAATTAATGATTTTTTAGGTTTAATTGTGGGAAATTTCCTACGTTAAATTCAAGTGATGTACATTTGGATATTGTCAAAGTTGTATGTTTTGAATTTCAGTGTTGAAATTTATCAACTGAGAGAACTTCTTCAATATATCCTAGACAAATGATGTAAATCCTTGAATCAAACGTAGGAAATTTCCTACGATCAGTTTCTGACTTGTCTGTAAAACAAATGCGACTAAATAAATTATTTTTTAGGTCTAATTGTGAGAAATTTTCTACGTTCAATTCAAGTGAGTTATACTTGGATATTGTCGAAGTTGTGTTTTGAATTATTGAAATTCATTAACATAGAGAACTTTTGTCAATATATCCTAGATACATTAAATCACTTGAATTGAACGTAGGAAATTTCCTACGATCAGTTTCTGACTTTTCTGTAAAACAAATATGACCGATCTAAAAGGAATTATTTTTAGATTTAATTGTGGGAAATTTCCTACGTTCAATTCAAGTGATGTACATTTGGATACTGTCAAAGTTGTATGTTTTGAATTTCAGTGTTAACTTTATTAACATAGAGAACTTCGTATATATATCCCGGACAGAAGCAAATCACTTGAATCGAACATAGGAAATTTCCTACGATTGGTTTCTGACTTTTCTGTAAAAGAAATACGACTGATATAAAATGAATAACTTTTTAGGATTAATTGTGGGAAATTTCCTACGTTCTATTCAAGTGAGTTGTACTTGGATATTGTTGAAGTTGTGTTTTGAATTATTGAAATTCATTAACATAGAGAACTTTGTCAATATATCCTAGATACTTTAAATCACTTGAATCGAACGTAGGAAATTTCCTACGATCGGTTTCTGACTTTTCTTAAAAAGAAATACGACTGATATAAAAGGAATGATTTTTAGGTTTAATTGTGGGAAATTTCCTACGTTCAATTCAAGTGATGTACATTTGGATATTGTCAAAGTTGTATGTTTTGAATTTCAGTGTTGAAATTTATTAACTTCGAGAACTTCGGCAATATATCCTTGACAAATGTAAATCACTTGAATCGAACGTAGGAAATTTCCTACGATCGGTTTCTGTTGTTTCTGTAAAATAAATACGACTGATCACAGTTTTGTGAAAGTTTTATGTTTTGAATCTCGGTGTTGAAAGTTACATGTATTTGACAATATATCCTGCACAAAAGTAAGTCACTTGAATGGAACGTAGGAAATTTCCTACGATCGGTTTCTGACTTTTCTGTAAATGAGGTTTAATTGTGGGAAATTTCCTACGTTCAATTAAATTGATGTACATTTGGATATTGTCAAAGTTGTATGTTTTGAATTTCAGTATTGAAATTTATTTAGAGAAGTTTAACAATATTTCCTAGACAAAAGTAAAACACCTAAATCGAACGTAGGAAATTTCCTACAATGAAAACCGATTAATCATCAAGTTTAGTTCATTGTATTCGGATATTGTCGGAGTTGTATTTTTTGGCATTTCAGTGTCCAATTTGTAATTATTTTGTTAAATTGTACATTCTGTATTTCAATTGTGGGAAATTTCCCACAATCGAGTTTATATTATTAAATTCATTTATTAAATAACACTGCCCATATTCCGTTGTTTGTTTTGCTGTCAATAACTACGAAAACCTGCAAATGGAGAGTTTCTAATGTAGGAAATTTCCTACAATGCCCACTAAAACTGCTCAAACCTGGAAATGATCAGTTTTAGAGGCGAATTTGATGAGCTTCCAATTTGCGAGTTTGACCACATTTCGACCCGAAAACTGCTCAAAAAACGTGGAAATCAGTCGTGGCGAGAGAGCAAAAAAGTGAGCGAAAAAGGGATATGCTTGGGAAAATCCCTTTCTATTTGGTACTCTGTTAAGTGTTGTTGTATTGCACTTGTTCACCTATAG
>JAQRGA010000488.1:0-15049 GCA_029237695.1 Conchocele bisecta | reverse complement strand
GGTGAGACACCCGAAAAAAAAGATCTATGCAGGTTCTGCATGCGGACCAGTCAGTCGAAAACGAGAACCCATCTCCTCCTCACCATGTAACATATGTATTCAGACATTAGAAATCTGACAACTTTCCAGGAATTTATTACAGAATGAACAATTTACAAAAACATTAATCATCGATTCAAACAGGTTTGTCTGACATCATTAAAACTAACCACCCTAGAAAAGTGGGCAAAATTTCCTAGTGCGTGCTTTTACTTGACTCGCCTTCCATCCATATTTCCGTATTAAAACGCCATAGAAAAGCGTATCAAGATCATAATATCCATCAATTGATGCGACTGGTGCAACTGACAGGGATATGATTTGCTCCTGATCAATATTTGCCCCACTGTGTGCCCAACTGTGCAGGCTGATTCTAGAACCTTAATATGGTTGGTGACACGGCGGAAACCCACCCTGATTCGAATATTCAATTGCATTTAAGAAACCGTAATTGGTGGGTAATTAAAGTATTCTGGTGTGAAAACCGACATAGGACAGATTGTGTGGCTGGTGAATTTGGTTACACGCCAATATCAAACACGCCGCATATCCCCCCCAAAAACCTTTAGACCGTTTATAATCACGGTTAACAATTAGTGAACAGTGTAGATCCTGAATCGGGACTGATTGAATACACAGACTGATCTGGGAACTCGCTGGTCACCGACATCGTACTGTCAAAAACCTTTCTTACAATACGTCATATTCAACTGAGCTGACGGATTGAATATTACGGACAGAACCTGGACAAAAGTGGGCATTCGCACAAATTCATTCTTCAGTAAAGAAAAGCGATCCGAATTTCTAGCACCATAACATACTCCAATTTAGATCTAATATGAGCCGAATTCTGATAAAAATAATACAGTTAAGTAGTGTAGACAGTCACCAGCCCACACATCAGTGGCGGATTGGATCTGGATTCCAGGACTTGTGTACGCTTGCCGGTGCTTAACATGTGCCAATATATCCTAACACTAGTTGAGTTGGTTGGTGCATGTGCACAGGCTCGTTTTTGTCTGCAATTTTTGTCTGAAATTTACCTGTAATTTTACCATTGTAAAATACATTTCATTTATGATTGCTAATTTTAATTCTAGTAACGTCGTTTAGCAGTGAATATTTAGGCCCAAAGGCCAGGTGTATTTTTATATTATGTTTTCTCATACCTACTTCTCACCTACTATTGGCGCATATATATTTTGTATACCCAGTTTCACCGTCAATTTTGGGGCAGACGTCCTCCAACTGTTAGTTTTGGGAAATAGATATTTTTGCGTCGTTTTTTATAACACAGCTATTATTAACCCGTGATAGATACATTTATGGATTATTATGTGAAAAAAAAAATTATTACCTATATTAGCGCCATAAATATTCAAACCCGCTAATAATCTTTTTTGTTGGACAGTAAACGTGTAGGCCAGGTGTATATTGTATATCTATCATTACGGCAGTGTTTGAATGGAAAGGAAAGTTGTGTATATCTTATCAGTTTTCATCGTACTTTAGGCTGGAACGTTCGTTCTCCAAATATATTTATGGGCAGACATACATTGGGAGACATGGTATACTTTTCTGCAGCCTCGTGCGGCCTAATTATTTATAATTTGTTTTTCGTTGTTCAAAAAAACTGATTAAGATTTATTTTTCATACACTTTGCAATTCTTCTAATTACTTGATATTTAAAAAAAATACCAAAAACGTATTCGAAAACATATACTGAACGACCTTTAAGAAACGTAAACACTCTTCCTTTTTAATAATTTTCAAACCTTATTATAGTAAACCGGACATCCTGTCCATGGCTTATTACTGTGTAGAGTGATTGATTGATTATTTGTGTTTAACGGCCTTATCAACAGCCAGGCTCCAACCCCAAAAAGTTAATAATGGACTACCTTTTTAATAATCCTATTACCTTTCTTAATGGGGATCATTAAACATGGATTTTCTCTCTCAAGTAACGGGAAGCCAAAATGTACAGGAGGGCCAAACCATGTAGGTCGGCATTCCGGAAAGGAAAGGACCGCCGATCGGTTAAATTACCCTTACAATTCTCCCTAACCAACCCACCCAACTATTTCTGGGTAGAATCCAGTGATTGCTGGTCCAAAACACTATTTTTTGTACTGTAGGTTCTATTATTAAACGCTTCATTTTTATCCCGGGAATTTTGCGAATGTCCAGTAATTTAATCATATTCGGCAGGAACTATGAATGAAAGTGACCACATCAAACTGTTTGGGCACTTCAAAACGGGGTGTCAATAAGTACCAATGTGGTTAAACATTTGTCAGCATATGCAAACCTATGGATACTTATTGTCTTTTAAATTATTATCCGCCAGTTTATATATTATTTATTTTAATTAACCCTTTCACCCCTACATAATCCGATAGTTGAATCTCCAATTGTCACATTCAGAGCCGAATCAATTTACCATCAAAAATCAAATTACAGACGAGTTGATTAAATCAGTTGGTGTTTTTTTGTTTTCTTAACATATGGAAAAACTACTTGCAAATATGTTGCAGATTCCTGATGAGATGGCTGAAAAAGCCATTGAACCTGTACTGAGGCCTCTAGGATTGAAATGGGTTTTAAAGAATTGTTAGTTTCCAAATGGAATAAGCAGTACGACAGGATGAACATTGCTAATACATTTTTTTTACTCCGAAAATTTGTAATAAAAAATTGTCGCTTTTTCTTTTCTCTAATTGTTGTCACAAGATACTTGAACTTACAGAACAAAAATTCGGTAACGACGATCCGTAATTATGAATTCTGAAATTTCGACTTCATTTAAGTCTATAAATTGTTAGTTTGTTTTAATACAGAATACAGAAGAATAGAATGATACGCTATTGGTGGTTTTGGGCTGGATCGGGGTCGAGTTGGTGGAGGTACCCTGGAATTCCCGGCCAATATGAGACGCCGGCTCGGGAGTATAACATTACCTTAACACATTCTTGGGAATGTCAACCGTAAAGGTTGGTTGTATATTTAAAAGAAGCTGTAACTTCATTCGTTTTATACTGACGTCAATATTTGAAGGAAAAAGTATCAGGGCAAATAACGCGGAATTAAAAGTTTGCATTAGACTCTGAAAATTTTCGCTCACTCCGTTCTTCACTTTGATTACAAAAAAATGTCTTATAAGTCTAAATTCATTTACGGCGAAAAGTTTACATTTTGTTAAGGTATGTTTTTATTAAATGGTCTTGGCGTGGTCTCATATCTATTTCCGTCAAGGCCTTTTTTGCAGGTCACCTTTACTGAAAGAACTAAATGCTGTGTGGCCATATATTTGTACTTGTACTCGATAACCCATTAAAACCAGGACTTACCAACTTTAGCGGTTGCATTTACTCTTGCCAATGATCGGTTATTAAGAACTTGGGTCTTGAGAATCTTCACTCGTAATGTGAACTCTCAACCAAAACCAGCTTGATTGGACCGAGCCTGAGCTTTAGGCTCAACCAAAACTCCTTGATTGTCAAGTATAAACACATGGAGTTTAATGCCTAATGGAGTTGTTTAACCGCTTGGCAATGATTTAATGCAAGCGGTCGTGTTATCACATCCCCGTTTTCAAATGTTGGCCATTATGTTCCACCGAATTCAGTCTGATTGACGTCCGAAAGCTGGCGTAAACTGTGAGTCAAATATTTGCGGAAAAAAATTTTTTTGGTAGTCCGAATTTGCTCTGAAAGTTTGGTTGGTCAAATTTCTTATATTTATTGGACGGAACCACGGAGCATTATTTATTTACTATGTAATAAATGGCAAAGGAGTTTTGCTACAAATTGACATTCCTCTGATTTTTTTGGTGTTTCCTTTGGTGGGTTTTGTAGTTATACCATTTGGAATCCGCGACTGCGAAAAAGGATCTTACGACATTGGCACTAATTACTGCTTCTTACCCTCTTCCACGTGGGATTCGGAATATAATTGTTTATCTGATGGAAAATTTTTATGGCTACTTTCAACAATTGTAATGGTGGACCCAGCGTAGGCCTCTGACCGGTACTGCGGGAATGACCAGTCTGGATGTTTGGGACTACGTGGATCCAAACATTGTAAGATCCCTTTTCGCAACCGTAGGGCCTGTTTAGGTTCGTCACAATCGGCGAACATTTTGTATTCTTATGGTGGCATTGAATTCACCATCGTAGATGAGATGTTAGATCATATTTTATCTCCAATCATGTCGACATAAATAATATCCCGGTTATGTCGAACATAACGTAAAAATATTGTTGACATGTGGTGATAATTTTTATGGACTAACTTGTTGCCATTAATTATTCTCAAAACAAGTCGACATAAAACGTGATATTTGTAGACGCTAACGATGTCGACTTCTTAACGGGATAATAATATCAAACTGGTCGACATTAACGTTGACAATATTATCACATGTCGTCATAAACGTGATTAAAGTATCGCAAAATCATGTCTTCATATTTTTATTTCAAACTATTGTTTCACGTTACGTCGAACATACCGTGATATTTATGTCGAACATTGTTGAGATAAAATTATCTAGTTATCTCGGATGGTCAATTAAGTGTAGTTAGTTTTTATCCAGAGCCTTTAACAGGCTAACCAGAAAGGGCAGAATGTTGTGTCTGGGTCGAAACATGTTATGGGTTGGAAACTTGAAAATCATTAATGGAAATTCTTATCATTGCTGGGTTTCGGCCCGTTTCTTCGCTGGTCAGTTTACCATTGTGCCAAACAATTTCTACTTTTATCGTAGGTATAATTGTCTTGTTGTTATACCCTAGTTATATGACCTCTCACAATCATTTGGACACAAACTGCAGCTTACTGAATTCCTCCTGCACATGGATGGCATTATGAATATGGAAAATCAATGTTAAGGCTGGGCTGATCGGATGGTGGGCCGTGACGAGTCAAATTCCATAAGTACTTATCGCCACGGTCGGTCCGGGGATACAAATGGATCTTTAAACCAACAAGTAATAGTTTGAAACATTTTTTGAACGCAGGCGAAAAATAAAACAAAAATAAACAGAAAATACTGACAAGAAGTAAAAGAAAGTAACTTTTATTTGGCAGATGAATACAAGTTAGGAGTGTTCCATAGGTCGAAGAAAAGAAACGGTAAATCATCATTCAAAAAATGACTGTCACTAAACCAATAAAAATAATTAGAAAATAAAGAAAAAAAAAATTAATTCTACTACATAACATTCATTGTAATCAAAATTACTACTTGGTATGTTATAGCAAATTTATTATTATTTTTGTTTGCTTTAATTGATTGGTTAGTTACCGTCAGTTTTTAACAATTTTATATCATTTTCTTCAAACCTGGTCTATTGTGTCCAGATATACGTTAGCTAGAAAAATATTAGAATGTATTAACACTAACTTGCGGTTACGTCAGAGTTCGGTATTAATCAATCACGAATAATCAATCACATGAAAACCGATTCACAACATTATAATTTATTGCGGTGACTTAGATTTCCACGACATTAGCCCTTTCCTGGACCTCACACTCGATTGTGGAGTGTTAAATGCAATTTTTACGTTGTGTTTCTAAATAGAAATCTTTAATTCGTGTTTCTAGTTTTTTGTACTGAATTTTTTATTGTAAACTTCGTCTTTCCAAAAAGTCGCCAGAGGGCTCGGTTTTTCGTTATTTTATAGAGGACTCGTTTAATAAAGTTCAGTATAAAATCGTGCAACTCATTGAAATAATCCCTCTATTTAAACAAAGATGTTCAAAATAGTTACTGAACAGAAATCACGAAAAATTGTGCGTTTGGCTATGGAATTGCCTTTACTGCCTCGTGCTACACTAACTGCTAGGTCTTAATCTTTGCCAGCGTTTTATAACCTCCGCTGACAATTAAAACTTCTATTGTGTATACTTGGAAATCAAAGATGATTGATTGATTGTAATGTTGTTTTTTATGTCCAGTCGACAGATAGGTCTTATAACGGGTCGGATGGAGTTCGCAAAGTCCCATGCCTCCACCACAGAGTCGAGAAAAGTCACAAAATCAAACACTCAATTAATTACATTCATCTAGGAATCTACATATTCAGTGCTGAAATTATTTACAACAATCTTGATTCTGGTGTGGGGTGCCCTTAAAAACACACCAGTATCACTTAGCTCTCCCCTAATTGATTAAGGGGCATAACCTGACTCCATCTTCTCAGATACCACTTTAAAAACATTTGCGGGCCAAAACCAGGTGCGAAATAGAGTTCTGTAAAAGGAGCAACCCCAATTGTTAATTTTTACCCATCACTTTCTCCCAAACCACCCACCAACAAAAAAGGAACTGAAAGCAACATTTAATGGCATAAATGATGAAAACTTGAGAACATTTTGTCTGTAAGGAAACAAAGCGATAGTCCCAATTGGTTGGTGCTTGTCTCAAACAAGGGGTGTAGCTGCTAAAAGTGTGCGGACAGCCGGACAAGGAACACAGACCCCCGGACGGTCAGGTGCAAAAACTCACAAAAAAAAAAACCCCATAATTGCCCCCTGAACATATCGTCATGGGGCATAACAACAATAGATAGCGGAACCTTTTGGGGGCCCTAAGGGATGTCTATTGCTTGTCTCATCTCAATAAAAATTCACTAGCCAGTTACTTTTTACAAATTGAATTGTGCACTGTAGTGGACTTAATTTTTGAACGAAAATGTCAAAATTTCCACTAATGGATGAACTGTCTAAATAGATCACAGTGTAATTAATTAACCATAGGGGCGTTCAGGATTGTCTACAGAAATTTGAAAGTTAGTAACCAGCCATAATTCCTCAAATGTGGCCTGCCACTGCAAATGGGAAAACTTAACAGAACACAATGACCATTGCAATGTACAGAGAAACAAACGGAACTGTAAGTTACATGTAAATGGCTTAATTGAATAACCAACAATAGACTGCAGACCCTTTTTGGGTGGTCAAGGGTGGTATATTGCTTGTCCCAAATCTAATGAAAAATCACTGCCGGGTTATTGTTTTACAAATTGAAATTGTGCAAACTGTAGTGGACTTAATTTTGAACGAAAATGACAAAATTTCCCAATGCATAGGAGGATGAACAGACTAAGATTCACAGTGATAATTAACCATCCCATTGGGTCAGATGTCTACAGAATTTGAAAGTTGAGTTAATCCGGACCAAAATTAAGTCCTCAATGGTGGTTTCGCCACAGCAAAATGGGAAACCAATTCTAATGAAAAATCACTACTAGTTAACTTTTACAAAATGTACGTTGCGCAGTTAGTGGATCTTTATTTTCAATGTAAAATGGACCAAATTTCCAACAATGCATTTAGAGGGGAATGAACAGGAATAGTCTGATGAAAAATCCTTCAAGGCATTTATCAGATGATGGAAGCACAGACATTGTGTGACCTTGGACCTTGAGTGCTCAAGTCCAGGAACATGGGTTTTCTGCTCATTTTTTGTTCTCGATAAGGCAAAAACATTTCACCCAATTTGTAAGGAAAATCCTTCAAGGGTATTTTTAGGAAAGTTACTGATTGAGGACTCTGAAATCCTGGCCTTGAACCATTAAACCTTGAATTTCTGTGATCTTAATCATTGTGCAGGCACATCTGAAACATGGGGTGCTGCACATTTGTGTCGATAAGGCAAACATTTTGACACAAAGTTTGAAGAAAATATCCTTTCAAGACATTGGAGGCTCTATTTAGGAGCGGAAAATTAAAATCCAGGCCCAAATGGTTTATGACCTTGATCTGTGACCTTGACCTTGAACGGGCACACCTCAGAATCGTGGGTTCTGACCTAAGTTTTAAGAAAATAAATCTTCCAAGGGTGTTTAGTGGATATGGAGCAGACCCACGAATAATTCAGGCTGCCAAAGGTTTGACCTTGAACCGGGCACGCCGTTGAAACGTGGGTTGTGACACATCATCTCGATAAGGCCGAACTATTTGACCTAAGTTTCAAGGAAATATTTCAATGGCGTTTAGGGGATTATGGAGCGGGACACGAAATCCAGGCTGCAAAGTGGTTTGACCTTGACCTTGATACAGGCAAACGCAATTGAACGTGGGTTCTTGCACATAGTTTACCGATAATGGCGAACATTTGACCAAGTTTTTAGAATGAAAATATTTCAAAGGCGTCTAGGGGCTATGGAGCGGAAATCGAAATGTTATGGGACGGACGGACGGAACATTGGACGAAAGAGACCATCCGCTTTAGCGGCGGGGGAGGGATAATAAATGCCCAAAAGAAATGGCATAATTGAAAACAACAATAAAACAAAAAAAACAAGCAGACCTTTTGTGGAGTCAAAGGATTGTTTGCATTTCGCTTGTTCCCCATCTAATGAAACAAGAGTTGTCAGAAATACAACGAAGCGCGCCGTGGTGGTGCTTTAAAAGTCAAACATGGGTCAGATTCTAAAGTCCGTTGACCTTGAACCTTGGATAAGGCTTTTCGGAGGACATTTTCCCACTCGCCGAATGATTAGGACTAATGCTTATATAAATGTGTCAGTGAAATATCAAAAAACATTCCTTCAAGAAGAAACTGAAGTTTAATAAGTAAATGACCGTGAAGGTTAAGTTTTCAGGGGGGTGGACAATTTCTAAGCTCCGTGACCTTGACATTGGGTAATGGCTTTCGGCCTAGGACTTTATAGTTTCCAAGGAAAACAGTAGCTGGAACGCAAAAAAACGTTAACAAGAAATGTTGACGATGATAACGGACTGACGGATTAATGAAGCTATACCTTTATGTTCTCGCTCCTGCTTAATGCAGGCGGGACAAAAATTGGAGGACATATATTACAATATGTTATATGTTCAGACCAAAACTTTCCTTTCTAGAAATACCAGCAAGTGGTAGAAAAGCAATGATTAAACGCATTTGAGGGCGCTCCATGAAATATCTTTGGAAAATTTGCTTTTGGGAAAATTGAACAAACAATTTCTGTAAAATGATGTCTTAAAATGTGACGGAAAATTCCAGATCAAAATGCGAATTTAATTTATTTCAGCATTTTGCTCTGAAAATTTTTGTTAAAATTCTAAGACTTTATTTGATAACTTAGGACTTTTAGTTCATTTTGAAGAAACGGGATGCGGCCAACCTGAAGGGTCTGCCAAGAAGAAAAACTCGTACAATCCTTCTTAAACCAAGCACTATCGTGATTGGGGGCATAATAACATATGGACTTTAAATAAATCAAACTCAATTTTACGGCAAAAATTTTGCATGTTGCAAGGTTAGGTTAATGTCATTGGCACATCTCATTTGCTGAACAAAAAATGCTTTGTTAACAGGCAGAACAAAAACAAAATTAAAATTGCATTTCCAGTTCAAAACCCAATTTGGTTTGTTGGATGTTTTTACGCCCGTTGCAACAAGCAAAAGCCATATTCGGATCGGATGGGTCGACGGCTTTTGCGTTTCCCTATACCTGTACCTCTATCGGGGTGAAATTAGTGGAATTCAGCACTGAATTTACAATAAAATATTCAAATCGTCCTGGTCTGCTGCCCAGGTGCACTGTTTGGTTTGTTTGTTTATCTTTCTTTATTTAGTGATTTAACGGACCTGATCAACAAGCTAAGGTCATGTAACGGACCGGGCAAACGGGTTCAATCCCATTTTAATAAACCTGCTGCATTGGGGGGGAAAAGAAATCCTAAAATCTGAACGGAATATTTAATCGAGAAACAAAATTATTAATTCAGCCCTGAAATTAGAAGATAACCTGACCTGGTTGCCAGGTCCAATACCAGCACCAAAGTCACTTGGCCCCTTCCCCTATTTTAAATTAAAACTAGGATTTACGAATATCGTAATACTCACATAATGGGATATAACCAGATTTCAAACTGTTACAAACATACTAAAATGGCCAAAGACGTTTATGCGTAGGGCTAAACCAGGTCTCCAAGTCGGGATTTTCGGTAAGGCATGAACCCCGATCGTTAAATTTACCCATCGGCGTGCTACCAACCTGCCCCACCACGCCAGGTGCCCCTTGTGCCACAAGCGTATTTACAAACCATCTGTAATACATCAATTGGAAACAACAACATTGAGAACAATTGTAACTCCAATAAAACCAAAATAGAATAGACAGAGAATAATCTGCTAAAAGCGGGATCACAAAAATTGCAATTTTTTCACAGAAGATCACATCTGGGTAAATGTCTTTTGTACATCAGATGGAAGTTTTTTGGCAATAAATTCAAAATTGAGCAATCTGCAATCAAAATTAGGTTTCTGTTCAAATTGAACTTAAACCCTTTCCCCCACTTGTCTAACTACATGGGATGTGGCCTATGTTTTTTTTATTTTATGACCAATCCATGTCGCTGGAAAAGAAAAGTCTACTTTATTATGGACAGTCCATTTTATGGTACAAAACAGGTAATATAGTTTTTGGAAAATCAATTTAGCAAAAGTGCAGATCCTCGTTAATGGAGGCAAGCTCATCTGCATCTGGGATCTAGTAGTTTGCAAACCTCTATAGGAGGGTTGCAGGAAACCTTCTATCGAGGGGTTTGGCAGGGATTAAAAACTTTTAAAAGACCATATTTGACTCACAAAATTTTATCAATGCACCGACTCAAATACCATTGTATCCATGGTAAATCCTGATCAAGGGACTTAACATTTCGCTGTCATTTAAATGGTTGCAGAACATCATACAATAAAAAATGGCCATTTGCAAACAGTGCAATTGCAGAACATCATTACATAACAAACTGGCATTTGCAAACAGTGTAATTGCAGGAACATCTTACCTCAAATCAAGAATTCCGCCACAGAAAGCAGGTACTCGCGGCCTACCGAGGGCATTTGGTCAATAACTTTTAACGCATTTATTTGCCTTACAAAAAAAATAGCGGGGACGACGGCGGACGGACGACGTAAAAAATAAACGCCAGACATATAGTCGCGCCTTTCTGCTAAAGGCGGAGGCGCTACAAAAAATGGCATTTGCAACAGTGTAATTTTTTTTTGGCAAGGGTAATAAAAAGATCATAACATAAACAACTAGAATTTCCAGCACGGAAGGGACAGGCGGTTACCGCCGAGACCGTGTTGTGTGTGAAAAAAACAATTAAAATTTATTTAACGCATTTGCCTTACAAAATAAAACGTGGATGAACGCCGACGACGAACACGGACGATGACTGAGCGGACGCTCTAATCTTGTAGTTACTTTCTTAATGGAGCATAACAGGATTTAGGCTTCTCAAGTAGCAAAGCAAAAATGTACAGGAGGGCCAAAATACCATGGTAATTTCGGCATTCCGGTAAGGATTGAACCTCCGATCGTTTTTAAATTAACCCCTTCGCGGTGCTCCCACCCACATGCGTGGTAATAAAACTCGTGTAATAAGAAAAATCATAGATTCATGACTAATTACCGAGTGTATTCCAATTACATTCAGGAGGTTACACACCCACTGTAGTGTTAGTATTCCTAAAACTCTTGTTTCATTTTTTTCCATTAACTTAACCCTTCTATCCAAAGGCTGGCAAGATGACAATTGGCAGATGACATTTTAAAAATATTACTTTCATTTATTCCTGGGAAGGACAATTTCTAATGAAATGACTGCCATGTTTTCATAGAGAAAATAAGCCAAGTCGTGCTGCGAATATTTAGCAATTTGCGTTGCTGGACTTTGTCGTTTCTGCAGCAGGATTAAGGGTTAAGTGGTGATTTATTACACTCTCTTTTCTAAAAAAGGCCATAAAACACCAGAGGTTCATTTTATCCACTTTTTAGATAAATAATAAAATTGAATCAAAAAAATTAAAACTAGAAAAGAAACTGACTATGTAAAGAATAAATATCGATCTACGTTAGCCATTATTGGTAAAAAATTAAAAATTTAAATCAAAACGGGAAGTGGTTGAAAATTATTCAGAGAAATAGCAGGATAAAACTGACAGGACGAAAGTTTGTGGGTAGTGTGGGTAAATCAGTAAAGGATCTGTCTGGTAATGGTTCAAAAAATCGGTAATGACAAATTTGGTTTAATATTATTGTGATTGTTCAACGATACCATCATTGGCGGTCATTATTGTCCGTTTGAAAGTTTATATTTACCATCGGCTTAGCCCTGGGGTAAATACAAACTTTCAAATCGGGGCAATATTTGTCCACGGAGCACCGTGATCAATCACATAATAACTAAATAATTGGTGGACCTTTGCACACATGAGCAGCATGGGTGCATGTACAATTAAAAAACCTAAATATTTCGGTGGATTGATACAGTCACAAGAAACCTTATAAAAGAACTCCAAACTTTTTCTAATCAATTTTGTGTGTCACCTCCTCTGAAATATATTGCTCCAAATATTGTTGATGAGCAAAAAGTTACACAACTTGTTTCCAGTAATAACGTTGTGTATTCTTGTTTTCTGATTTGCAGCGACTGACCATGTTCAGTTTTGTTTGCACTTTTTTAATGATATTTCCTGAAGGTAGTGTTTCCTTTTTCTAGTGATATTAATTCTCTGAAATAGTTTCTTGCTAAAGATAACTATTTTCTTCCTCTGTTCCATCTTTTTTTCCGTTTAGGTGGCATTTATTTGAGGTTGGATTTCCATTTCCTATTTCCGAATCAACTTGTCATTGTTTTATGGATAGGGGTTTGAAGGTTGGATTCCTCCATTCGAATCATCCAGTTGTTCAATTCTGAGATATAAATTGGGAAAATAACTTGATAACAAACAAGATTGGAAGAATGGTGTTTGTTGATCAACTAGTTATGCTAATCCCTCGCTCGCCTCAAAGTTGGATGGAATTGGTCACATAGAAACCGGGTTACATATTGTGGACCCAATTAATTTGGTTACATACATCGTTTGTCAAGTACATGGTATTATTGAAATTCCATATGAACGGATGAACAGGGACCCATTGCATGCATGCAACCCAAAAAACCAAACAACCCCCCCAATAGAACTATCGCTATATCCCCTTTCGCCCCCCCCCTTTTTTTTTTTTTTTTTTATTTTTTTTTTTTTTTTTTTTTTTTTTTTTTTTTTTTTTTTTTTTTTTTTTTTTCTTGGTGAGGGGATAGACGAAACAGGTTGGTAGATTTAAATTCAATACCCTTACTGTCCAGGGAGGACTCTTGATAATGGCGTGTATTTGGGGGCCAGGATACACCCGCAATAATATTTCTCTTTTTTATTTTAACCTTTTGGCTATTTCAGGTGCACACAAAAGCTATTGGGTACACTTGATAATTTTGTGGGACTGGATAATTACTGTTCTGTACAGAAATAGTTTCCATTAAAAACCATTGGCATTAATAGGCAAAAGGCAATGCCCGAAATTCCTGAAAAAGGTAAATCAAGAAGGCAATTATCCATAAGCTTATTCCCCTTGCTCGCCGCCTTGATAGTCATGCAAATACAAAGTTCTGATTGCGTTACCATTTAACATGTTTGTACAAATTACACTTGAAGCCAAATTATTATTGAAATCCACCCACAGATTTCAACAGAAAATTGAAGCTCAACACATTTGCTAAATGCAAATGCTTAATGTGTTGACGGAACGGAACTGACAAACCACATATGTACGCTGGCCACGTTATTTCTATGTCGTTTTTTCTATGTCATTGACCTTGGAGATTAGGGCTCGGGCACTTGGAATACCGGCAGGTGTGGTTGGGCCACCGTTTAACGTTGATTTGTCATTAAGCGTGGACTTACCAGAATTACCCCCGCCCTGGGCCCACCTGACCCAGCTCTATTTTTAGCAACAATGACCTTGACCTTGGATGGGCAAAGTCCCAATTATTCAATAGGTTATTTGCATTGCCTCATTGATATCAATGCTCAATGTGAATGTTTTCATGAAGTATCGGTTATTAGAGAAGACTTTGCAGAAACAAAAATGTTACGGACGAACCGGAAACAAAAACGTGTAATCCAGTTTATACCCGCCACCCACAACAATATTGTTGCTGAGGGGTGCGGGGAGGGGGGGCGGGGTATAATAAAATTAAATAATTAATAACAAGAAAAATTTTGCTCATTGTAACATTATTAAGCTAATCCCTAACTTGAAGCCTTATGATAGGTGTCTGGACCAATGCCGGGTATATGTTGTAATTGGCCAATTTCGGTTCTAATTTTGAGCAGGCATTCCAATGCACGGTGGGAAGGCCACAATATGTTAGAAATCGGCCAGCCCACTCTGGATTTCTTTAGGTTATAGAACCAGTTAGCTGCTGGTCAGTCCCTTTTGGGGCGGGACAGGAAAAATACTTAGTGAGGCATTTCTGTATCTCTTGGCACTCGACTCAGTTTGCCAGATTCTAAGGCGAGGTGTTAATTCATGGGTGACCGGTTTACCCAATAAAAGCAATAATTTTAAACCTTTACGCTTTCTTTACGAGACAGTTCAAAGGTTTGGTTAGGTTTTGGACATAATGATTGTTGTTAAAATATTATTTTGTTCTATATTCAGCATTTTTACATGCAAACACGGTTGTTTGTTTGTTTATTGAGTGTAAAAATGAAAAATTAATCCAATCCAAAAATTGTTCTTCATGTTCTCTTATTCGACACCTTTATCTGGCCTCTTTAAACCGATCCTGTAATTGATTTATTCCCACTTTGCACAGGATACATCGGCAAGAATTTTATACTTTCGTTCCCCGGATTCCAAATTGTGCACACATGGTCTTGCGGAAATAAAGTACGAATTTCCAAATTTGCTGACATTCTTACTTTGAGTGAAACCGTTCTAGAAATCATATATGTGTTTTACCTGATTGCTTGTATGAAACAATGGCAGCCGTAATTTCTTGATTGCTTTTAGATGGGACAACTTGCCAGTAGTATGATCTGTCCGATCTTTTCCTTCTTAGTTGGCGTTTCCATGTTTGGAATCACTGTCACTGTTAACATGTGGGATTTTTGGGCTGGATTTCAATTCTTATCATTGAGATGTAAATGGAAATTCAAGGGAAATTGA
>JAQRGA010000487.1:0-25794 GCA_029237695.1 Conchocele bisecta | reverse complement strand
ATTACATGCCATGTTTTATTTTAAAACATGTAAAACGCTTATTCCGTCTTTGTCTTTATCAGTAATCATTCCTCGTCATTCAGTCTTTGTTGTCCTTTGGGCGGCATATGCGTCTAGCTCCGCAACACGTAGCGTATCCAGGTTCCCCATACTCAGCCCTAGTACAGGGCGTGCCGTTTTTACGCAGACATCAAATGATTAGTTGGGGGGGGTTGGAGAACCTTATTGGGTGTAGTTTTGAGGTCGGTTTAGTTCCTTATACATGAAGACGGGGGATGCTTAACTTAGTAGGGTTGGGAGGGGTTCGTTTGCCGAATTACTACCATTGTACCCTAGGGTTCTAGTAGTTTTAAGTTTATACTTTTGTTGACAGGTTACCGACAACGGTTGCGCAGGCTCTATTGCCCGCCGTAACATATAGGGGCAGCCTCCTTGTATCGGGCGGACCATGTCCCCACATAGGAATTTTTTGGGCGCGCGTGGCAGCTCGTTGTATGCGTATAATTTAGAGTCATAATTGCGTGCGTTCGTGAGGGGGCGAAGCCTGATGTTCTGTTAACCATCATTTGTATTAAAACCAAGTCCTTCCTTGGGGGGGGGGTTTTCCGGTTGGGGTTCCATGAACCAGTGGATCCTTCATAACCATTGGTTGCACTTAGTTTAAAGTATATCCCAGGTAAAATCCGTTTGCACAAGGGCGTTGTTCCTCTTGGCGTGTTAACATTGACACTGTCTGTTGATCGTCCTCCTCGATTAAGGAGGTCTCTGTAAAAGGAGGATGTCCTTTAGGGGGTGTTTAGACACCACATTCCCGTACTTCTTAACTTAGTTGTAAGAGGGTTGGGGGGTTCCGTTTATTTTTGAATAGTTGTCGGCAAACAGTCGTTCACTATGTTGGTGACCACGTTTCTATCACACCTATACCCAACACGTTCACTATCCGCGGGCAACTCCTTTTGAGGAATGTTACAAGTTATCTCTCAGCGCAGTAGACGTTCACTACGATCTAGGGATTTTCGTGTTATACTCCAGTGCGCGCCCTTCGTGGGAAAGAACGTAAGCAGTTCTGTCATGCGATGTCTGTCATGGAAGACTATATGTCCTTGCAGATGCGGCTTTTTCTTTTTCTTTCCGAGTTCCTCACCGAATTCGATGTATACACAATCGTATTCCTCGGCCACCTTTCTATCCTCCGGAGTCCAGTTGAACAACGTGAAGTTCCAGTCAGTAGACTGCTAGACCCTGTTTTTTTTTCTACGGTTGTCGGTCACTGTAATCCCGCTTCTTGCTTTTACACTTCGGCATTTTTCTGAAAAGAAAATTAGCTCAATGTCAGTATTACCATTGAGCGTCTCTCACGCTCTCACGGACCTGAACTAACTTGTTAGTTTAGACAGACTATATACTTGAATACTTGAACCACACAACAGACACCTGTGCACTTAATAATTTAACACGACATTAATCACGGATAAATCCCTGGACCGCCAACACGGTTGTGTACATAACGTTGCAACTGGTTTATAAAGGTAAGGGTATGGCGTATTACAATAGAAAGAGGAAGTTCAGGGATATAAGAGGTACTACAAGTTTAAGCGTAGGCGACTTTCTCGACCTACTCGCCGAGTTTCGAGATACGGACGTACAGGAGGCAAGGGACGAGGTAGAAGATACAATCGCGGGCGTAGACGTGGTACTGCTTCCCGACCCATAACCATGACATTCACAGGGTTTCTGTCCGATATAAGCCTTCGCCAAGATGGGCAACTTGAAGATACAGTTTCGTATTTCCAGGGCTATGTCAGGCAATTAAATCGCAACTTACCTCGTATCAGATGATGTTTGATATGGTCCAGATTAGCGCGCTCAGGTGCTGTATTTTGCAGTCGATTATCGGTGGACAAATTCTCCGAGCCCGACTTCCAGAGGACTGAATTGTGGCACGTGTATGATCCTGACAGTTGCGAGCCGTTTGATGACCAAAAGATAATTTCCATGATAGATGACTACAGAATAAGTATGTTGCTGTTCGATACACACAAATCGAGGATGTGAAGCTGGCATTGTTTCCCAGATGGGGCGGATGGCGTATAAGGTCACGTATGTACGACGACTTTTACACTGGCAGTTATTAGAGGGTCAACCTGGTCGATTTGGCGATATGCATGCCCTGGCGACCGACAAGACAAAGATACCAGCCTCAAGAAACAGTGTGTTAGTTGGTATGAGGGGCACCCCTAACAAGGTGTTTCATAAGAAGTTTGCAATTACGTGCAGGTTTAAAGGAAGACGAGACAAGGCAGTTACTTACATGCCATGATTTTAATAAAACATGTAACGCTTATTCCGTCTTTGTCTTTATCAGTAATCATCCTCGTCATCCGTCATGTTGTCCTGGGCGGCCTCTGCGTCTAGCTCCGCACACGTAGCGTCTCCAGGTTCCGCAGTACTCAGCCATGAGTTACAGGGCGTGCCGTTTTACGGCAGAATAATCTATGATAGTGGGGGGGGGTGGAGAACTTACTCTTGTGTAGTTGAGGACGTTTAGTTCATATTACATGAAGTAGGGGATGGTATATCTTAGTAGTGTTGGGGGTCGTTTGCGAAGACTACCATTGGTGTCCACTAGGCGGTCTAGTAGTTTTAGGTTTATACTTTGTTGACATTACGGACACGGTTGCGCATTGGCCTCTATTGCGCGAGTAACATATTGGGCAGCTCTGTATAGCGGACCATTCGTCCCACATAGGAATTTTGGGCGCGCGTGGCATATGTTGTATGCGTATTTAATATTGAGTCATAATTGCGTGCGTTCGTGAAGGCGAAATGCCTGATGTTCTGTTTACAATTCATTTGTTATAAACATGACTTCCTTGGTTTCCGGTTGGATCCATGACCAGTTGATCTCATAACCATTGGTGAACTTAGTATAGTATATCCAGTAAATCCGTTTGCCAATAGGGCAGTAGTTACTATAGGGCGAGTTACCTTTGTCCACTGTCTGTGATCGTCCTCTCGATTAGAGGTCTCTGTAAAAGAGCAATGTCCTTGTAGTGTTTAGACACACATTTCCTTTATTTTTCCTTTAGTTGTAAGAGGGTAGCAGTATTTTTGAATAGTTGTTCGGCACAGTCGTTCACTATGTTGGTGACACGTCTATCACCACCTTTACCAACACGTTCACTATCCCGCGGGGCACACTCCTTTTGAGAATACGTTACAGTTATCCTTCGCGCAGTATACGTCACTACGATCTAGGGATCGTGTTATACTCCAGTGCGCGCCCTTCGTGGGAAAGAACGTAAGCAGTTCTGTCATGCGATGTCTGTCATGGAAGACTATATGTCCTTGCAGATGCGGCTTTTTCTTTTTCTTTCCGAGTTCCTCACCGAATTCGATGTATACACAATCGTATTCCTCGGCCACCTTTCTATCCTCCGGAGTCCAGTTGAACAACGTGAAGTTCCAGTCAGTAGACTGCAGACCCTGCGGTGTCCGGTCAATGTATTATCACGTTCTGCTTTTTACCTCTTCGGCATTTTCTGAAAAGAAAATTAGCTCAATGTCAGTATTACCATTGAGCGTCTCTCACGCTCTCACGGACCTGAACTAACTTGTTAGTTTAGACAGACTATATTCATTGTATACTTGAAACCACACAACAACACCTGTGAACTAATAAATTAAACGGACCATAATCCGGAAAAACCAGACCGCCAACCCGATGTGTACAAAAGTGCCAACTGGGTTTATAAAGGTTAAGGTATGGGCGTGATTACAATAGAAAGGGAAGTTAACGGGATATAAGAGGTACTACAGTTTAAGAGTAGGCGACTTTCTCGGACCCTACTCGACGAGTTTCGAGATACGGAAGTACAGGAGGCATGGGACGATGGTGAAGATACAATCGCGGGCGTAGACGTGTACTGCTTCCCGAACCATAACCATGACATTCACAGGGTTTCTCGGTCCGATATAACCGTCGCAAGTTGGGCACACTTGAAGATACAGTTTCGTATTTTCCAGGGCTATGTCAGGCAATTAAATCGCAAATCTCGTAGCAGATATGATGTTTGATAGGTCCAGTTTAAGCGCCTCAGCGGCCTTGTATTATGAGTCGATCCCGGTGACAAATTCTCCGAAGCACGATACCAGACAGACGGAAATGTGGCAAGTGTATGATCCTGACAGTTCGGGCGTATTGATGACAAAAGAAATATCATGAAGATGCTAAGCCTAAGTATGTGTCTGTTCGTTACACACTTTCGAGGAGTGAAGCTGCATTGTTTACAGACTGGGGGCAGACTGGCGTTTAAGAGTCACAGTAGTCGACGGACTTTAACTGGCAGTTTAATTAGAGGGTCACAATGGTTCGATCTGGCGGGATATGGCACTTGCCCTGGCGGACCGACAGACAAAGATTCCAGCCTCAAGATACAGTGTGTTAGTGGGTTGAGGCGGCACCCCTAACAATGTGTTTATAGAAGTTTGCAATAAGTGCAGGTTTAATGGATGGAGTCAGGCAGTACTTTCATGCCATGATTTTAATAAAACATGTAACGCTTATTCCGTCTTTGTCTTTATCAGTAATCATCCTCGTCATCCGTCATGTTGTCCTGGGCGGCCTCTGCGTTCTAGCTCCGCACAAACGTTGCGTCTCCAGGGTTCGCAGTACTCTGCCCTTGTACAGGGTTTACGTGCCGTTTTACGCAGCACATCAATGATAGTGGGGGGGGGGTGGAGAACTTACCTTGTGTAGTTTGAGGTCGTTTAGTTCATATACATGCAGACGGGGGATGCTTAATATTAGTTGTGTTGGGGGGTTCGTTTTGCGCAATACTTACCATTGTACCACTAGGCGTCTAGTAGTTTTAGGTTTTTTATTTGTTGACATTTCGGACACGTTGCGCATGGCTTACATATTGCGGCCGTAACATATTGGGGCGAGCCTCTGTTATCGCGGGGACAATGTCCCCACATAGGAATTTTTGGGTGCGCGTGGATATCGTTGTTGCGTATAATATAGAGTCAATAATTGCGGTGCGTTCGTGAAGTGAAGGCGAAATGCCCTGATGTTCTGTACATCATTTGGTATAAACCTGACTTACCTTTGGTTTACGGTTGGATCCTTGGACCAGTGGATCTTCATAACCATTGGTGCAACTTGAGTAAGTATATCCAGTAAATCCGTTTGCAAGGGCCGTTCGTAGTTCCTCTAGGCGAGTTAACACTTGGTCCACTGTTGTTGATCGTCCTCCTCGATTAGAGGTTCTCTGGTAAAAGAGAATGTTCTTGTTAGTTGTTTAGGGATCAACCATTTCCCGTACTTCTATCCTTGTATGTAAGAGGGTAGCCGTATTTTTGAATTGTTGTTCGGCACAGTCGTTCACTATGTTGGTGAATAGTCTATCTACCCCACCTTACCAATACAGTTCACTATACAGCGGGGCAAAATCCTTTGTGGAATACGTTACAGTTATCCTTCGCGCAGTATACGTCACTACGATCTAGGGATCGTGTTATACTCCAGTGCGCGCCCTTCGTGGGAAAGAACGTAAGCAGTTCTGTCATGCGATGTCTGTCATGGAAGACTATATGTCCTTGCAGATGCGGCTTTTTCTTTTTCTTTCCGAGTTCCTCACCGAATTCGATGTATACACAATCGTATTCCTCGGCCACCTTTCTATCCTCCGGAGTCCAGTTGAACAACGTGAAGTTCCAGTCAGTAGACTGCAGACCCTGCGGTGTCCGGTCACTGTAATCCCGCTTCTTGCTTTTACACTTCGGCATTTTTCTGAAAAGAAAATTAGCTCAATGTCAGTATTACCATGAGCGTCTTATAACGCTCTCACGGACTTGAACTAACTTGTTTGTTTTAGTACAAGACTATATACTTGAATACTTGAACACACAAACACACACTGTGCACTAATAATTAAACGAACAATAATCCGGAAAAATCCAGACCGCAAACCCGGATTTTGGGGGTGTTACTAACGTGCCACTGGTCTGTATAAAGGTAAGGTATGGGTAAATAAAATAGAAAGAGGAAGTTCACGGGATTTATAAGAGGGTACTACAAGGTTTAAGCGTAGTCGACTTTGTCGACTACTCGGGCCGAGTTTCGTGATACGGAGTAAAGGAAGGCAAGGACGAGGTAGAAGATACAATCGCGGAGGGTAGAGGGTATGCTTCCGTACCCATAAAACCATGACATTCACAGGGTTTCTGTCCGATATTAGCCTTCGCCAAGATGGGCATACTTGAAGATACTAGTTTGTATTTTCCAGGGCTATGTCCCCCCCAGGGGCAATTAAATCGCAACTTACCTCGTATCAGATGTGTTTGATATCGGTCAAGATTAAGCGCCTCGCGTGCTGTATTTTTTTCAGTCGATCCCGGTGACAAATCATCCGAGCCGGAAACTACCAGCAGGACTGAAATGTGCACGGTTGATCCTGACAGTTCGGGCGTATGATGACCAAAGATAATATCATGATAGATGCTAAGCATAAGTATGTGCTGTTCGATACACACAATCGAGGAGTGAAGCTGGCATTGTTTCCCAGATGGGGGCAGATGGCGTATAAGAGTCACAGTAAGTCCGACGACTTTACACTGGCAGTTATTAGAGGGTCACCCTGGTTCGATCTGGCGGATATGCATGCCCTGGCGACCGACAAGACAAAGATACCAACGGCCTCAAGAAACAGTGTGTTAGTTGGTATGAGGGGGCTCCCCTAACAAGGTGTTTCATAAGAAGTTTTGCATTTCACAGTGCTGGTTTAAAGAAGGAGACAAGCTCACGTATACTTTTCTATGCCATGATTTAATAAAACATGTAACGCTTATTCCGTCTTTGTCCTGTTTAGCAGTCAATCATCCTCGTCATTCCGTCCATGTTGTCTGGGCGGCCTCTGCCGTCTAGCTGCGCACAGTAGCGTCTCCAGGTTCCGAACAGTTTACTCAGCCCCTAGTACAGGGCGTGACGTTTTAGCAGAACATCAATGTTAGTGGGGGGGGGGGGAGAACTTTCCTTGTGTAGAGTTGGGTCGTTTTAGTTCATATACATGAAGGACGGGGTTGCTTAAGCTTAGTAGTGTTGGGGGGTTCGTTTGCGAATACTTACCATTTGGTACCACTAGGCGTCTAGTGTAGTTTTTGGTTTTATACTTTGTTGACATTACGACCACGGTTGGCGCATGGCATCTATTGCGCCGTAAACATATAGGGGCAGCCTCTGGTATCGCGGGGACAATGTCCACTTTTAGGAATTTTGGGGCGCGTAGGTGGGACATATCGTTGTATGCCGTATTAATTTAGAGTCATAATTGCCGTGCTTCGTGAAGGCGAATGCCTGATGTCTGTTACATCATTTTAATAAACCATGGTCTCTACCTTGGTTTCGGTTGGATCCATGACCCAGTGGATTCATAACATTGGTGCACTTAGTTAGTATATCAGTAAATCCGTTTGCCAAGGGCGTAGTTCCTCTAGGCGAGTTACATTGTCCACTGTCTGGGGATCGTCCTACTCAGATTAAGGAGGTCTCTGTAAAAGAAGAAGTGGTCCTTGTAGTGTTTCAGACCACCACGATTCCCGTTCTTCTTCCTTAGTGTTAAGAGGGTAGCCCGTTATTTTTGAATAGTTTTGTTCGGCACCAGTCGTTCACTATGTTGGTGACACGTCTATCACCACCTTTACCAACACGTTCACTATCCCGCGGGCACACTCCTTTTGAGAATACGTTACAGTTATCCTTGCGCAAGTATACGTCACTACGATTAGGGATCGTGTTATACTCAGTGCAGCGCCCTTCGACGGGATAGATCTTAAGCAGTTCTGTAATGCGATGGCTTGTCATGGTAGACTTTATGTCTTGCAGTTGGGCTTTTTCTTTTTCTTTACGAGTTCCTACCCGAATTCGATGTATACCAATCGGTGATTCCTCGGCCCAACTTTCTATCCTCCGGTCTCAGGTTGAACAACGTGAAGTTCCAGTCAGTAGACTGCAGACCCTGCGGTGTCCGGTCACTGTAATCCCGCTTCTTGCTTTTACACTTCGGCATTTTTCTGAAAAGAAAATTAGCTCCAATGTCAGTTATTTTACCATTGAGCGTCTCTCACGCTCTCACGGACCTGAACTAACTTGTTAGTTTAGACAGACTATATACTTGAATACTTGAACCACACAACACACACCTGTGCACTAATAATTAAACGACCAATAATCCGGAAAAACCAGACCGCCAACCCGGATGTGTACAAACGTGCCACTGGTTTATAAAGGTAAGGTATGGCGTATTACAATAGAAAGAGGAAGTTCACGGGATATAAGAGGTACTACAAGTTTAAGCGTAGGCGACTTTCTCGACCTACTCGCCGAGTTTAGAGATACGGGAAGTTACAGGTGGCAAGGGACGATGGTAGCAAGATACAATCGCGGGCGTTTAGAGTGGTTACTGCTTCCCGACCCATAACCTTGACATTCACAGTGTTCGGTCCGATATGAAGCCTTCGCATGATGGGCAACTTGAAGATTCGTTTCGTATTTTCCAGGGCTATTGTAAGGCAATTAAAATCGCAAACTTACCTAGTTATCAGATGATGTTTGATATGGTCCAGATTAAGAGCCTCGCGTGCTGTATTTTGCAGTCGATCACCGGTGACAAATTCTCGAGCAACGACTTCAGCAGACTGAATGTGGCACGAGTATGATCTGACAGTTCCGGGCGTATGATGACCAAAGATAATATCATGATAGATGCTAAGCATAAGTATGTGCTGTTCGATACACACAATCGAGGAGTGAAGCTGGCATTGTTTCCCAGATGGGGGCAGATGGCGTATAAGGGTCACAGTAAGTCCGACGACTTTACACTGCAGTTTTAGAGGGTACCCTGGTCGATCTGGCGGATATGCATGCCCTGGCGACCGACAAGACAAAGATACCAGCCTCAAGAAACAGTGTGTTAGTTGGTATGAGGGGCACCCCTAACAAGGTGTTTCATATGAAGTTTGCTGCATTTACGTGAGTTTAAAGAAGGAGACAAGGGCAGTACTTACATGCCATGAGTTTTTATTTAAACATGTAACGGATTATATCCGTCTATGTCTTTATCAGTAATCTTCCTCGTCATCCGTCCTTGTTGTCCTGCGGCGGCACTCTGCGTCTAGCTCCGCAAACGTTAGCGTCTCCAGGGTTCCGCAGAGTACTCAGCCCTAGTAAAGGCGCGTGCCGTTTTACGAGCAATCAAATGATAGTGGGGGGGGGGTGGAGAACTTACCTTGTGTAGTTTGAGGTCGTTTAGTTCTTCTAATTGCAGACGGGGGATGCTTAAATTAGTAGTGTTGGGGGTTCGGTTGCGAATATCATTGGTACCATAGGCGTCTAGTAGTTCTAGGTTTTATTACATTTGTTGACTTTACGGACTCGGATTTGCGCATTGGCCTCTATTGCGCCGTACGTAACATATAGGGGCCTTAGCCTCTGTATCGCGGACCATGTCCCCCACATAGGGATTTTTGGGGCGGTCGGCTTATCGTTGTAATGCGTTAATATAGAGTCATAATTGCGTGCGTTGTCGTGAAGGCGAATGCTGTTGTTCTGTTACCCATCATTTGTATAAAACCATGGACTTACCTTGGTTTCGGTTGTTGGATCCATGGACCAGTGGATTCATAAACATTGGTGTGCACGTAGTAGTATTATCCAGTAAATCCGTTTGCCAAGGGCGTAGGTAGTTCTCTAGGCGGAGTTACATTGTCCTCTGTTGTTGATCGTCCTCTCTCGTTAAGATGGTCTCTGTTAAAAGAGATGTCCTTGTAGTGTTTTTTAGAAACCACATTCCCGTACTTCTTTCCTTAGTTGTTATAGGGGTAGCCGTATTTTTGATATTTGTTCTGCACAGTCCGTTCAATATGTTGGTGGAACACGGTCTATCACCCACCTTTACCAAACTCGTTCACTATCCCGCGGGCCACACTCTTTTGAGAATACGTGTTCAGTTATCCTTTCGCGCAGTATACGTCACTACGATTAGGGAACGTGTTATACTCAGTGCGCGCCCTTCGTGGTATAAGAACGTAAGCAGGTTCTGTCAATCGATGTTCTGTCCAAGAAGACTATATGTCACCTGCAGCATGCAGATGCGGCTTTTTCTTTTTCTTTCCGAGTTCCTCACCGAATTCGATGTATACACAATCGTATTCCTCGGCCACCTTTCTATCCTCCGGAGTCCAGTTGAACAACGTGAAGTTCCAGTCAGTAGACTGCAGACCCTGCGGTGTCCGGTCACTGTAATCCCGCTTCTTGCTTTTACACTTCGGCATTTTTCTGAAAAGAAAATTAGCTCAATGTCAGTATTACCATTGAGCGTCTCTCACGCTCTCACGGACCTGAACTAACTTGTTAGTTTAGACAGACTATATACTTGAATACTTGAACCACACAACACACACCTGTGCACTAATAATTAAACGACCAATAATCCGGAAAAACCAGACCGCCAACCCGGATGTGTACAAACGTGCCACTGGTTTATAAAGGTAAGGTATGGCGTATTACAATAGAAAGAGGAAGTTCACTGGGGATATACAGAGGTTACTAAATAGTTAAGCGTAGGCGGACTTTTAGACCTTTCGCGAGTTTCGAGTTACGGCCGTACAGGAGGAAATGGACGAGGTAGAAGATACAATCGCGGGCGTTAGACGTGGTACTGTTCCGACCCAAAAACATGACATTCACAGGGTTCTGTCGATATAAGCCTTCGCAAGATGGGAACATGAAGATACAGTTTTCGTATTGTCCAGGGCTTGTCAGGCAATATCGCAACTTACCTCGTAATCAGATGATGTTTTGATATGGTCCAGATTAAGCGCCTCATCGTGCTGTATTATGCAAGTCGGATCCCTGGTGGACAAATTCTCCGAGGCCCGACTTCCGGCAGACTGAAATGTTGGCTCCGTGTTTGATCCTGACAGTTGCCGGGCGTATGATGACCAAAGATAATTTCATGATAGATGCTATGCATAAGTTTGTGCTGTTCGATCACACATCGGAGAGTGGAGCTGGCATTGTTCCCAGATGGGGGCAGTTGGCGTATAAGAGTACAGTAAGTCCGACGACTTTCACTGGGCAGTTATTAGAGGGTCACCCTGGTTCGAATCTGGCGGATATGCATCGCCCTGGCGGAACGACGACAACGATACCATCCTCAAGAAACAGTGTGTTAGTTGGTATGAGGGGGCACCCCTAACAAGGTGTTTCATAAGAAGTTGCATTTCGTGAGTTTAAGGAGGAACAAGGGGGGGGACGAGAGTACTTAAATGCCTTGATTTTAATAAAACATGTTAACGCTTACTCCGTCTTTTGGTCTTTATTCAGTATCATACTCGTCATCCGTCTGTTGTCTGGGCGGCCTCTGTCTAGCTCCGCACACGTAGATCTCAGGTTCGCAGTACTCAGCCCTAGTACAGGTGCGTGCCGTTTTACGCAGCAACATCAATGATAGTGGGGGGGGGGTGGAGAACTTACCTTGTGTAGTTTGAGGTCGTTTAGTTCATTTACATGCAGACGGGGGATGCTTAACTTAGTAGTTTGTTGGGGTTCGTTTGCGAATACTACCATTGGTACCACTAGGCGTCTAGTAGTTTTAGGTTTATACTTTGTTGACATTACGACACGGTTGCGCATGGCCTCTATTGGCCGCCGTTACATATTAGGGGCCAGGCCTCTGTAATCGAGGACCATGTCCCCACATAGGGTATTTTTGGGGCCGAGGGTGGCGCGTGGCATATTCGTGGTATGCGGTATAATTAGAGTCCATAATTGCGTGCCCCGTTCGTGAAGGCGAATGCTGATGGTTCTAGTTTTACCATTCATTTGGGGTTAAACCATGACTTTCCCTTGGTTTCGGCTTGGATCAATGGCACCAGTGGATCTCATAACCTTTGGTGCCACTAGTAAGTAACATCCTGTAAATCCGTTTGCCAAGGGCGTTGTTCTCTAGGCGGTTATTTGTCCCTGTCTGTGATCGTCCTCTCGAATTCAAGAGGTATCTGGTTATAGGAGAATTCGTCCTTGTAGTTTTTAGACACCACATTACCGTTGACTTATTCCTTAGTGTAAGGGAGGGTTTGCCGTTAATTTGTGAATAGTTGTTCGGCACAGTCGTTCTTTCACATGTTGGTGACACGTCTATCACCACCTTTTCCAACTCGTTTCACCGATTCACGCGGGCCCACTTTCCTTTTGAGGAATACGTTACAGGTAAATCCTTCGCGCAGTTATACGTACACTTACCGATTCTAGGGATTTCCGGTTGGTTATACCTCCAGTGCGCGACCTTCGTGGGAAAGAAACGTAAGGCAGTTCGGTTCATGCGAATGTCTGTCATTGGGGAAGATATATGTCTTGCAGTTGCGGCCTTTTTCTTTTTCTTTCGAGATCCTCAACGAATTTCGATGTATACCAAATGTAAATTCCCTCGTTTGCCTCTTTATATCCTCCGGGAAGGGTCCAGTTGAAACAACGGTTGAAGTTCCTGTCAGTAGGACTGAGACCCTTGGCGGTATGTGTGTCCGGTCAACTTGTAATCCCGCTCTTGAATTTTACTCTTCGGCATTTTCTGAAAAGAAAATTAGCATCAATGTCCAGTATTACCATTGAGCGTCTCTCACGCTTCTCAACGGTCTGAATAAAACTTGGTTAGTTTAGACAGACTATATACTTGAATAAAAACTTGAACCACACAACAACACCTGTGCAACTAATAATTAAACGACCAATAATCCGGAAAACAAGAAAAAGAAAAACCAGACCGCCATTCCCGGAGGTGGACAAACGTGACACCGGTTTAATATAAGGTTAAGGTATGGCGTTATTTACCAATAGAAAGAGGGAAGTTCACGGGATTATAAGAGGTTACCCTCAGTTTTAAGCGTTAGGCGACTTTCCTTCGACCTACTCGACGAGTTTCGAGATAAGGTCGTACAGGAGGCAAGGGACGAGGTTAGGAAGATACATCGGCGGGCGTAAGGACGTTGGGGGTATGCTCTTCCGACCCATAACCATGACATTTTTCACAGGGTTTCTGGTCCGTTATAAGCTCGCAAGATGGGCAACTTGGAAGATACAGTTTCCGATTTTCAGGGGCTTATTTGTCAGGCAATTAAATCGGCAACTTACCTAGTTAATCCAGATTGATTGGGTTTGAGATGGTACAGGGATTAAGGACCTCAGGGGCGTGCTGGTATTATGGGCAGGCGATCCCGGTGACAAATTCTCCGAAGCCGACTTTTTTTACCAGCAAGACTGAAATGGTGGCAGTTGTATGATCCTGGACAGTTGGGGCGTAGGATGACAAAGCTTAATATCATGATAGATGCTAAGCATAAGTTAGTGCTGTTTTCGTACAACACAATCGAGGAGTGAAGTGGCATTGTTTCCCAGATGGGGGCAGATGGCGTATAAGTGTCAACAGTAAGTCCGATACGACTTTACACTGGCAGTTATTAGAGGGTTACCTGGTTCGATTGGGGATTATGCATTGCCTGGGCGACGGCCGACAAGACTAAGATACCAGCCTCAAGAAACAGTGTGTTAGTTGGTATGAGGGGCACCCTAACCAACGGTGTTTCTAAGAGTTTGCAATTTGATGGCAGGGTTTTAAAGGGAAGGAGACAAGGCAGAGTACTTACATGCCATGATTTTAATAAAAACATGTAACGCTTATTCCGTCTTTGTTTTATCAGTAATCATCATCGTCATCGTCATGTTGTCCTGGGCGGCCCTCTGCGTTAGCTCCGCACAAGTTAGCGTCTCAGGTTCCGCAGATACTAGCCCTAGTACTGTGCGTGCCGTTTTTCGAGCAACATCAATGATAGTGGGGGGGGTTGGAGAAACTTACCTTGTGTAGTTTGGAGGTCGTTTGAGTTCTGGATACATGCAGACGGGGGATTGCGTAACTTAGTAGTGTTGGGGGGTTCGTTGTTTTGCGAATCCTCCCATTGGTCCACTAGGCGTCTAGAGTAGTTTTAGGTTTATACTTTGTTGACATTACGACAGGTTGACGCAGGGCCTCTATTGCGCCGTAACCATATAGGGGCAGCCTCTGTTCGCGGCACCATTGTCCCCACATAGGAATTTTTGGGGCGCGTGGATATCGTTTGTATGGTATAATATAGAGTCATTATTGGTGGCGTTCGTGAGGCAGAATTGCCTGATGTTCTGTTAACATCATTTGTATAAACCATGACTTACCTTGGTTTCCGGTTGGATCCATGACCCAGTGGATCTCATAACCATTGGTGCATTAGTAAGGATATCCAGTAAATCCGTTAGCCATGGGCGTAGTTCTCTAGGCGAGTTTACACTTGTCCACTGCTATGTTGATCGTCCTCATCGATTAAGAGGTCTCTGTACAAGAGAATGTCCTTGTGTGTTTAGACACAAATTCCAGTACTTCTTCCTTAGTTGGTAAGAGGGGAGCGTTTTTTGAATAGTTGTTCGGCACAGTCGTTCAATATGTTGTGACACGGTCTATCACACCTTTACCATACACGTTCACTATCACGCTGGGGCAACACTTCTTTTGAGAATACGTTACAGTTATCCTTCGCGCAGTATACGTCACTACGATCTAGGGATCGTGTTATACTCCAGTGCGCGCCCTTCGTGGGAAAGAACGTAAGCAGTTTGTCATGCGATTGTGTCTGTCATGGAAGACTATATGTCCTTGCAGATGCGGCTTTTTCTTTTTCTTTCCGAGTTCCTCACCGAATTCGATGTATACACAATCGTATTCCTCGGCCACCTTTCTATCCTCCGGAGTCCAGTTGAACAACGTGAAGTTCCAGTCAGTAGACTGCAGACCCTGCGGTGTCCGGTCACTGTAATCCGCTTCTTGCTTTTAACACGTCGGCCTTTTTCTGAAAAGAAAAATTTTGCTCAATGTCAGTATTCCATTGAGCTTTCTCTCACGACTCTCACGGACTGAACTAAATTGTTAGTTTAGACAGACTATATACTTGAATACTTGAACCACACAACACACACCTGTGCACTAATAATTAAACGACCAATAATCCGGAAAAACCAGACCGCCAACCCGGATGTGTACAAACGTGCCACTGGTTTATAAAGGTAAGGTATGGCGTATTACAATAGAAAGAGGAAGTTCACGGGATATAAGAGGTACTACAAGTTTAAGCGTAGGCGACTTTCTCGACCTACTCGCCGAGTTTCGAGATACGGACGTACAGGAGGCAAGGGACGAGGTAGAAGATACAATCGCGGGCGTAGACGTGGTACTGCTTCCCGACCCATAACCATGACATTCACAGGGTTTCTGTCCGATATAAGCCTTCGCCAAGATGGGCAACTTGAAGATACAGTTTCGTATTTTCCAGGGCTATGTCAGGCAATTAAATCGCAACTTACCTCGTATCAGATGATGTTTGATATGGTCCAGATTAAGCGCCTCAGCGTGCTGTATTATGCAGTCGATCCCGGTGACAAATTCTCCGAGGCCCGACTCCAGCAGACTGTAATGTTGGGCTCGTGGTTTATGATCCTGACAGTTCCGGGCGTATGATGACCAAAGATAATATCATGATAGATGCTAAGCATAAGTATGTGCTGTTCGATACACACAATCGAGGAGTGAAGCTGGCATTGTTTCCCGATGGGGGGCAGATGGGTATAAGGTCACAGTATGTCGACGACTTACACTGGCAGTTTTTAGTGGGTCACCCTGGTTCGATCTGGCGGAATATGCATGCCCTGGCGATCCGACAAGACAAAGTACCACCTCACGAAAACAGTGTGTTATGTTGGTATGAGGGGGACCCCTAACAAGGTGTTTCATAAGAAGTTTTGCAATTACGTGCAGGTTTTAAAGGAAAGGAGACAAGGCAGGAGGTTCTTACATGCCATGATTTTAATAAAACATGTAACGCTTATCCGTCTTTGTCCTTTGATCTGTAATCATCTCGTCATCCGTCTTGTTGTCCTGGGCGTCATCTGCGTCTAGCTACGCCACCACGTAGCGTCTACCAGGTTCCGCGAGTACTCAGCCCTAGTACAGGGCGTTGCCGTTTTACGCGCACATCAATGATAGTGGGGGGGGCGGGTGGAGAACTTACCTTGAGTAGTTTGAGGTCGTTTAGTTATATACATGCAGAAGGGGGAATGCTTTAACTTAGTAGTGTTGGGGGGGGGTTCGTTTGCGATCTACTTTGGTACCACTAGGGCGTCTAGTAGTTTTAGGTTTATACTTTGTTGACATTTCGAACGGTTGGGCATGGCCCTCTATTGCGCCGTAACATTTAGGGGGCAAGCTCTCTGGTATCGGGGACCATGTCCCCAATAGGAATTTTGGGGCGGTGGCTTTCGTTGTTGAGTATAATTATAGAGTTATAATGGCTGTGCGGTCGTGAAGGCGAAATGCACTGATGTTCTGTTACCATCATTTGTATAAACCGAGACTTACCTTGGTTTCCGGTTGGGATCCATGACCCAGTGGATCTCATAACCATTGGTTGCACTTAGTAAGTATATCAGTAAATCGTTTGCCAAGGGCGTGTAGTTCCTCTAGGTGAGTTACATTGTCACTGTCTGTTGATGTCCTCTCGTATTAAAGAGGTCGCTGTAAAAAGAGATTGTCCTTGTAGTGTGTAGACTACCACATTCCCGTCTTTTTCCTTAGTTGTAACAGGGTAGCCGTTATCTTTTGAATAGTTGTTCGGCACAGTCGTTCACTATGTTGGTGACACGTCTATCACCACCTTTACCAACACGTTCACTATCCCGCGGGCACACTCCTTTTGAGAATACGTTACAGTTATCCTTCGCGCAGTATACGTCACTACGATCTAGGGATCGTGTTATACTCCAGTGCGCGCCCTTCGTGGGAAAGAACGTAAGCAGTTCTGTCATGCGATGTCTGTCATGGAAGACTATATGTCCTTGCAGATGCGGCTTTTTCTTTTTCTTTCCGAGTTCCTCACCGAATTCGATGTATACCAATGTAGTACCTTCGGCCACCCTTTCTATCCTCCGGAGTCCAGTTGAACACACGTGAAGTTCCAGTCAGTAGGACTGCAGACCCTGGCGGTTGTCGGTCACTGTAATCCCCCCGCGTCTTGCTTTTACTCTTCGGCATTGTTCCTGAAAAGAAAATTAGTCTATGTCAGTATTACCTTTGAGCGGTCTCTCACGTATCACGGACCTGAACTAAACTTGTTAATAGTTTAGACAGACTTATACTTGAATACTTGAACCACCCACTACACCACCTGTGCCACATAATAATTAATCGACACAATATTCCGGAAAAAACCAGACGCCAACCCGGATGTGTACAAACGTGCCACTGGTTTATATAGGTATGGTTATGGGTCGTATTATTACAATAGTAAGGAGGAAGTTCACGGGGATATAAGAGGGTACTACAAGTTTAAAGGTAGGCGACTTTTCTCGACCTACTGCCGAGTTTCGAGATACGGACGTACAGGAGGCAAGGGACGATGGTAGGAAGATACAATCGAGGGCTGGTTTTAGACGTGGTTACTGCTTCCCGGACCCAATAACCATGACTTCACAGGGTTTCTGTCCGATATAAGCATTCGCCAAGATGGGCAACTTGAAGATACAGTTTAGTATTTTCCAGGGCTATGTCAGGCAATTAAATCGCAACTTACCTCGTATCAGATGATGTTTGATATGGTCCAGATTAAGCGCCTCAGCGTGCTGTATTATGCAGTCGATCCCGGTGACAAATTCTCCGAGCCCGACTACAGCAGACTGAATAGTGGACCGTGTATTATCCTGGACTGTTCCGGGCGTATGATGACCAAAGATAATATCATGATAGATGCTAAGCATAAGTATGTGCTGTTCGATACACACAATCGAGGAGTGAAGCTGGCATTGTTTCCCAGATGGGGGCAGATGGCGTATAAGAGTCACAGTAAGTCGACGACTTTACACTGGAGTGAATTAGAGGGTCACCTGCGTTCGATCTGGCGGCGGATATGCATGCCCTGGGCGGACCGACAAACAAGACAAAGATACCTCCCTCAAGAAACAGTGTGTTAGTTGGTATGAGGGGCACCCCTAACAAGGTGTTTCATAAGAAGTTTGCAATTACGTGCAGGTTTAAAGGAAGGAAGACAAGGCAGTACGTACATGCCATGATGTTAATAAAACATTGTATCGCTTATTCCGTCTTTGTCTTATCAGTAATCATCATCGTCATACGTCATTGTGTCCTGGGCGGCCTCTGCGTCTAGCTCCGCACACGTAGCGTCTCCAGGTTCCGCAGTACTCAGCCCTAGTACAGGGCGTGCCGTTTTACGCAGCACATCAATGATAGTGGGGGGGGGGGGTGGAGAACTTACCTTGTGTAGTTTGAGGTCGTTTAGTTCATATACATGCAGACGGGGGATGCTTAACTTAGTAGTGTTGGGGGGTTCGTTTTGCGAATAATAAATGGCTTCACTAGGCGTCTAGTAGTTTTAGGTTTATACTTTGTTGACATTACGACACGGTTGCGCATGGCCTCTATTGCGCCGTAACATATAGGGGCAGCCTCTGTATCGCGGACCATGTCCCCACATAGGAATTTTGGGGCGCGTGGTGGAATATCGTTGTATGCGTATAATATAGAGTCATAATTGCGTGCGTTCGTGAAGGCGAATGCCTGATGTTCTGTTACCATCATTTGTATAAACCATGACTTACCTTGGTTTCCGGTTGGATCCATGACCCAGTGGATCTCATAACCATTGGTGCACTTAGTAAGTATATCCAGTAAATCCGTTTGCCAAGGGCGTAGTTCCTCTAGGCGAGTTACATTGTCCACTGTCTGTTGATCGTCCTCCTCGATTAAGAGGTCTCTGTAAAAGAGAATGTCCTTGTAGTGTTTTAGACCCCACATTTCCCGTACTTCCTTCACATTTGTTGTAGTGGGTTTAGCCGTATTTTTGAAATATAGTTGTTCGGCACAGTCGTTCACTATGTTGGTTGTCAGCTATCACCACTTTACCAACACGTTCACTATCCCGCGGGCACACTCCTTTTGAGAATACGTTACAGTTATCCTTCGCGCAGTATACGTCACTACGATCTAGGGATCGTGTTTATAATCCCAGTGCGGCGCCTTCGTGGGTAAGAAGTAGCAGTTCTGTCATGCGATGTCTGTCATGGATGACTATATGTCTTGCAGATGCGGCTTTTTCTTTTTCTTTCCGAGTTCCTCACCGAAATCGATTGTATACACAATCGTTTTTATTTCCTCGGCCACCTTTTATCCTCCGGAGTCAGTTGAACAACGTGACGTTCCAGTCAGTTAGACTGCAGACTTGCGGTTGTTCCGGTCAATGTAATTCACGCTTCTTGCTTTTACACTTCGGCTTTTTTCTGAAAAGAAAAATTAGTTCAATGTCCAGTTATTACATTGAGCTGTCTCGTCACGCTCTCACGGATCCTGAACTAACTTGTTAGTTTTAGACAGACTATTTACTTTGAAATACTTTGAACCTCACAACACACAACCTGTGCACTAATTATTAAAGACCAATATCGGAAAAACCAGACCGCCATCCCGGATGTGTACAAACGTGCCACTGGTTTATAAAGGTAAGGTATGCGTTTATTACAATAGAAAGAGGAAGGTACACGGGTTATAAGAGGTACTACAGTTTTAAGCGTAGGCGACTTTCTCGACCTACTCGCCGCGAGTTTCGAGTACGGAGTTCAGGTGAGGCAAGTGGACGAGGGGTTGAAGATACAATCGCGGGCGTAGACGTGGTACTGCTTCACGGACCCTAACCATGACATTCTCAGGGTTTCTGTCCGTTAATAGGCCTTCGCCAAGATGCGGCAACTTGAAGATACTGTTTCGTAGTTTCCAGGCTCTGTCAGCATTTAATCGCAACTTACCTAGTATCAGATGATTGTTTTGATATGGTCCAGCATTAAGGCCTCAGCGTGTGTATATGCAGTCGATCCCGGTACAAATTCTCGAGCCCGACTACCAGCAGCCTGAAATGTTGGCTCGGTGTATGATCCTGACAGTTCCGGGCGTATGATGACCAAAGATAATATATGATAGGATGATAAGCATAAGTATGTGTCTGTTCGATACACACAATCGAGGAGGTGTAAGCTGGCATTGTTTTCCTGATGGGGGCTGATGGAGTATAAGTGTCACAGTAAGTTGTCCGGACGGACTTTACACTGGGCAGTTATTAGAGGGTCACCCTGGTTCGATCTGGCGGTTATGCGTGCACTGGCGACCGACAAGACAAAGTACCAGCTCAAGAAACAGTGTGTTAGTTGGTAATGAGGGGCACCCTCTAACAAGGTGTGTAATAAGAATTTTTGCAATTACGCTGCAGGTTTAAAGGAAGGAGACAAGGCAAGGTCTTTCATGCCAATGTTTTTAAATAAAACATGTATACGCTTATTCCGTCTTGTCTTTTTCAGTAATATCATCGGTCATCCGTCTGTGTGTCCGGGGCGGCTCTGCGGGTCTAGCTCCGCGAACACGTATGACGTCTCACAGGGTTCCGGCAGTACTCCAGCCCTTGTACAGGTGCGTGCCGTTTTACGCAGCACTTCAATGATAGTTGTGGTGGGGGGGGGGGTGGAGAACTTACCTTGTGTAGTTTGAGGTCGTTTTGTTAATATTCATGCAGAAGGGGGGATGCTGATACTTAGTAGTGTTGGGGGGTTCGTTGCGAATACTAACAGTGGTAACCACTAGGCGTCTAGTAGTTTTAGGTTTATACTTTGTTGACATTACGAAAGGTTGCGCAGGCCTCTTAATTGCGCGTAACTATAGGGGCAGCCTCTGTATCGCGGGGACCATGTGGTCCCCACATAGGAATTTTGGGGCGCGTGGCTTAATCGTTGTATGCGTATATAATATAGAGTCATATTTGATGCGTTCGTGAAGGCGAATGCCTGATGTTCTGTTACCATCATTTGTATAAACATGACTTACCTTGGTGTCCGGTTGGATCCATGACCCCAGGGATCTATAACCATGGGTGCACTTAGTAAGTAAACTTCCAGTAAATCCGTTTGCCAAGGGCGTAGTTCCTCTAGGCGAGTTACATTGTCCACTGTCTGTTGATCGTCCTCCTCGATTAAGAGGTCTCTGTTTAAAAGAGAATGTCAATTGTGTGTTGTTAGGCACACTTTCCGTACTTCTTCCTTAGTTGTAAGAGGGTAGCCGTATTTTTGAATAGTTGTTCGGCACAGTCGTTCACTATGTTGGTGACACGTCTATCACCACCTTTACCAACACGTTCACTATCCCGCGGGCACACTCCTTTTGAGAATACGTTACAGTTATCCTTCGGCGCAGTATCGTCACTACGATCTAGGGATCGTGTTATACTCCAGTGCGCGCCCTTCGTGGGAAAGAACGTAAGCAGTTCTGTCATGCGATGTCTGTCATGGAAGACTATATGTCCTTGCAGATGCGGCTTTTTCTTTTTCTTTCCGAGTTCCTCACCGAATTCGATGTATACACAATCGTATTCCTCGGCCACTTTCTATCCTCCGGAGTCAGTGAACAACGTGAGTTCCTGTCAGTTAGACTGCAGACCTGCGGTGTCAGTCACAGTAATCCCGCTTCTTGCTTTAACTTCGGCATTTTTCTTGAAAAGAAATTAGACTCAATGTCTGTTATTACATTGAGCGTCTCTCACGTCTCCGGAACCTGAACTAACTTGTTTTAGTTTAGACGGACTACTATACTTGAATACTTGAACCTCACAACCACCACTGAGCACTTAATAATTAAACGAACAATAATCCGGAAAAAACCAGACCGCCAACCGGATGTTGTACAAAACGTGCCAAGTTTATAAAGGTAAGGTATGGGCGTAGTAATAGAAAGAGGGAAGTTCAAGGATATAAGAGGTACTACATGTTTAAGGTAGGGCGACTTTATCGACCTACTCGCGAGTTTCGAGCTAAACGGACGTACAGGAGGCAAGGGACGATGGGTTTGAAGATACATACGCGGGCGTAGACGGTGGTACTGCTTCCCGACCCATAACCATGACATTCACAGGGTTTCTGTCCGATATAAGCCTTCGCCAAGATGGGCAACTTGAAGATACAGTTTCGTATTTTCCAGGGAGCTCTGTCAGGCAAATTAAATCGCAACTTTACCTCGTATCAGATGATGTTTGATATGGTCCAGATTAAGCGCCTCAGCGTGCTGTATTATGCAGTCGATCCCGGTGACAAATTCTCCGAGCCCGACTACCAGCAACTGGAAATGTGGGCACGTGTATGATATGACAGTTCGGGGTATGATGACAAAGTAATATATGTTAGATCGCTAAGCATAAGTATGTGCTGTTCGATACACACAATCGAGGAGTGAAGCTGGCATTGTTTCCCAGATGGGGGCAGATGGCGTATAAGAGTCACAGTAAGTCCGACGACTTTACACTGGCAGTTATTAGAGGGTCACCCTGGTTCGCTCTGGCGGATATGCCATGCCCAGTGCGGACCGACAAGACAAAGATACACATTCTCCTCAAGAAAACAGTATGTGTTAGTTTGGTATGAGCGGGCACCCTAACAAGGTGTTTCATTAAGAAGTTTGCAATTACGTGCAGGTTTAAAGGAAGGAGAACAAGGCAGTACCTAATGCCATGATTTTATAAAACATGGACGTTATTTCCGTCTTTGTATTTATCCAGTAATCTCCTCGTCATCCGTCTGTTGTCCTGGGCGGCCTCTGAGTTCTAGCTCCGCACTCGTTGCGTACTCATCCAGGTTACGCAGTACTCGCCCTAGTCAGGGCGTGCGTTTTACGCAGCACACTCAATGATAGTGGGGGGGGGGGGTGGAGAACTTACTTGTGTAGTTTTTGAGGTCGTTTAGTTCATAATACATGCGGACGGGGATGCTTAACCTTAGTAGGTTGGGGGGGTTCGTTTGCGAAATACTACCATTGGTACCACTAGGCGTCTAGTAGTTTTAGGTTTATACTTTGTTGACATTACGACACGGTTGCGCATGGCCTCTATTGCGCCGTAACATATAGGGGCAGCCTCTGTATCGCGGACCATGTCCCCACATAGGAATTTTGGGGCGCGTGGCATATCGTTGTATGCGTATAATATAGAGTCATAATTGCGTGCGTTCGTGAAGGCGAATGCCTGTTGTTCTGTTACATTATTTGAATAAAACCATGACTTACCCTTGGGTTTCCGGTTGGATCCATGGACCCAGTGGATCTCATAACCATTGGTGCACTTAGTAAGTATATCCAGTAAATCCGTTTGCCAAGGGCGTAGTTCCTCTAGGCGAGTTACATTGTCCACTGTCTGTTGATCGTCCTCCTCGATTAAGAGGTCTCTGTAAAAGAGAATGTCCTTGTAGTGTTTAGACACCACATACAGCGTACGTATTCCTTTGTTGTAAGAGGGTAGCCGTATTTTTGAATAGTTGTTCGGCACAGTCGTTCACTATGTTGGTGACACGTCTATCACCACCTTTACCAACACGTTCACTATCCCGCGGGCACACTCCTTTTGAGAATACGTTACAGTTATCCTTCGCGCCTAGTATATTCGTCACTTCGATCCTAGGGATCGTGTTGTACTCCAGTGACGCGCCCTTCGTGGGAATGAACGTAAGCAGTTGTGTTCCAATTTTGGCGATGTCTGTCATGGAAGGACTATATGTCCTTGGCAGATGCGGCTTTTTCTTTTTCTTTCGTGTTTCCTCAACCGAATTCGATGTTTTACTCATATCGTATTCCTCGGCCACCTTTCTATTCTCTAGCAGGAGTCCAGTTGGAACAACGTGGGATAAGTTCAGTCAGTAGGACTGCAGACCCTGCGGTGTACGGTCCACTGTAATCCCGCTTCTGCTTTTTACACTTCGGCATTGTTCTGAAAAGAAATTAGCTCAATTGTCAGTATTACCATTGAGCGTCTCTCACGCTCTCACGGACCTGAAACTAACCCTTGTTAGTTTTAGACAGGATATATCTTGATACTTGAACACAAATCCAACACACACCTGTGCTCTAATAATTTAAACGCCCAATAATCCGGAAAAAAAACCAGACCGCCAACCGGATGTGTACTAACGTTGCCCTGGTATATAAAGGTAAGGTATATGGCGTATTTACAATAGAAGAGGAGTTCACGGGATATTAGTGGTATACAAGTTTAGCGTAGGCGACTTTCTCGACCTACTCGCCGAGTTTCGAGATACGGACGTACAGGGAGGCAAGGGAAGAGGTAGAAGTACAATCGCGGGCGTAGACGTGGTACTGCTTCCCGACCCATAACCATGGACATTCACAGGGGTTTCTGTCCGATATAAGCTGTCGCCAATGTATGGGCAACTTGAAGATACGTTTCGGTATTTTCCAGGGCTATGTCTGGCAATTAAATCGCAAACTTACCTCGTATCAGTTGTTTGTTTGATATGGGTCAGATTTAAGCGCCTCAGCGTGCTGTATTATGCAGTCGAATCGGTGACATATCTCCGAGCCCGCATTCCAGCAGTGAAATGTTGGCACGTGTATGTTCCTGACAGTTTTCCGTGGGGGTATGATGACCCAAAGTTAATTCATGATTTGTTGCATGCATAAGTTATGTGCTGTTCGATACACACAATCGAGGAGGGGAATCTGGCTTGTTTCCCAGATGGGGGCAGTGGCGTTATAAGAGTAACAGTAAGTCCGACGACTTTACACTGGCGTTTATTTAGAGGGTCACCTGGTTCGATCTGGCGGAATTGCATGCCCTGGCGACCGACAGACAAAGATACCGCCTCAAGAAACCAGTGTGTTAGTTGGTGGATGAGGGGCACCCCTAACAAGGGTGTTTCATAAGAAGTTTGGCAATTTACGTGCAGGTTTAACAGGGGAAGGAGACAAGGCTAGAGTACTTACATGCCATGATTTTAATAAAACATGGAACGCTTAATCCGTCTTTTTGTCTTTATCCAGTAATCTTCCTACGTCATCCGTCATGTTGTCCTGGGCCGGCTCTGAGTCTAGCTCGACACGTAGCGTCTCGGTCCGCAGTACTCAGCCCTAGTTACAGGGCGTGCCGGTTTTAGCGCAATCAGATGATTAGTGGGGGGGGGTGGTGAACTTACTTGTGTTGTTTTAGAGGTCTTTTAGTTCAATATCATGCAGGAGGGGGATGCTTAAAATTAGTGTGTTGGGGGGGTTCCGTTTGCGAATATACCATTGGTACCACTAGGCGGTCTAGTTAGTTTTAGGTTTATATTTGTTGACATTAGAACGGTTGCGCATAGGCATTATTGCGCCGTACTATATAGGGGCATCAGCCTCTGTATCGCGGACCATGTCCCACCATAGGTTTTTGGTGGCGTGTGGTCCATATCGTTGTATGCGTATAATATAGAGGCATAATTGCGTGCGTTCGTGAAGGCGAAAATGCCTGATGTTTGTTACCATCATTTGTTATAATCCTTTGACTTTACCTTGGTTTCCGGTTGGATCCATGGACCCAGTGGATTATAACCATTGGGTGCACTTAGTAAGTATATCCAGTAAATCCGTTTGCCAAGGGCGTAGTTCCTCTAGGCGAGTTACATTGTCCACTGTCTGTTGATCGTCCTCCGATTTAAGAGGTCCTCTGTAATAAGAGAATGTCCTTGTAGTGTTTAGGACACCACATTCCCGTACTTCTTCCTTAGTTGTAAGAGGGTAGCCGTATTTTTGAATAGTTGTTCGGCACAGTCGTTCACTATGTTGGTGACAGTCTATCACC
>JAQRGA010000486.1:0-21666 GCA_029237695.1 Conchocele bisecta | reverse complement strand
GATGTGCAGGCTGATCTGGTTCTACACTGGCCGCAAAGCTATAAGCCCAATTTTTTTCGCCAGTCATAGCCACAAACGACATCGGAAATTGAGAAAATTGCTGAATTGCTCAACATATTTGCCAGGTTTTTACTTTGACACTATTACACATATGTGGCTATGACTGGAGAAATGGGGCGCTTACGGGTTTTGCGAACCTGTTGTAGATCCAGATCAGACTGTGCATCCGCACAGTCAGATCAGGATCTGCACTGTTCGCCGTTCCATCCTAACAAGCAATGTAGACCGTTATCAGGTTACCAGGAGTCTGTTATTTGATCATGAGCTACACTTTCCACAAATCCATAAGCCCCATTTCTCCAGTCACAACCACATATGTATTATTATACATGTACACCCATTTGAATAAAAACGGGATACATGTATTAAATTAAAAATAGTAAAAAAAAATGTTTTGCATGACAAGACGTGCTTCGTCTTGTCATTATCAACATTGACCCTTTATTACAGGCTCGGGTTGTTGCATTCGAGCCGAGTAAAAGCAATCATTCACTGACCGGGGCACTATGGGTACAGATGGCTAACGGCAGGAAGTTCAAAGTTGGCTCAGGGTAAGTTTGATTACATTTTTGTTCTTCTACGATGTTGTGTGCCTCTCATTCAAATGTAAAGCATGTAGAGAATGTTATTATTACTGAAATGTGAATTGCGACTTAAGTTAACGAAAATTAAATCACAGCCTATTTCTGAAAAAAAATTCCTATATATTTATGTGAACGGATTAAGAAAAATCCAGGTCTGAGTATTTACTGTCTGTTCCACGTTTTGCTGCCGACGAACTTTTGGCTATTACGGTACACACATTAAATGTAAAAAAAAAGTACAAAAATGTCACCCTCCCCCAAAAAAATTGGATGAATTTCCATCCAATATTTATTTTATTACGAAAAAACTATTTTTCTATGGGAATTTAACATAGAGGCAAAACATAGATTAACTAAAAAAAGATATGGACCGATTTTCAAAATCTATCTTTGTTATTTTAAATTTAATGTGTTTAATAGCCAAAAGTTTGTCGGCAGCAAAACGTGGAACAGACAGTAGTTACATCAGTCCGTGAAGTAGAAATTCATATAATATTGAAATCAAAGTAGATATTAGGTATATGTTCATATAATGGAATCATAGTAGATATTAGGTATATGTTCATATAATGGAATCATAGTAGATATTAGGTATATGTTCATATAATGGAATCATAGTAGATATTAGGTATATGTTCATATAATGGAATCATAGTAGATATTAGGTATATGTTCATATAATGCAATCATAACATGGACGTCAGGGGCCATGCTTATAAAATATTTGGAGCATGTTCTTCAAAATTGTTTTCAAAATCACGCAGTTTGATTGGCCGACACTAAGCACAGCTCAGCCTCGACCAATCAAACTTCTGATTTTGAGAATGAGACTGGAGAAGGTACTTTGGATTATTTATACTCGTTTAATGAGTTCGAGTCCAGTTGCCACATGTCCGCATGTTACAGGTTGACCAACAAGGATCGGCGCAGTCCGCCCAAGAAAGGCACAATCATCACATACAAGTTCCAGGAATACTCAAACTCAGGTTGTCCCCGCTTCCCCACGTACATCGGCATCCGCATAAACATGACCGAACCCAAGGACGCAGAGGGGCTCGTCACCGAGGCAACCGACGACTGATCACCATGGCAACCAATGATTGATCGCCATGGCAACTGATGACTGATCACCATGGCTGGTAGATGGCTGGACACTATGCAATGGACAACTGATCTACACAATAGCATATAACTGATCTACACAATAGCATATAACTGATCTCGAAATTCTCTTTGTTCAGGACTCTAGAAGGCAGCAAACCATTAGTTCATTTTGTGGCACGTTTTCCGGATGCCGTGTGTAGATATGTCACCAACAGGTACATGTTCCCGGGGGCAGTTTCACTAAACTTCGTAAGACTAAAATGTTCGTAAGTGCAAAATTATGATCGTCTGTAAACTTCACATTAACAGTGTTTTCTCGCAAACTAATTATTGGATTTACATTTATTGAGCATACGTACGACTAAAATGTTTGTAAGTGCAAATTTAGGATCGTCTGGCAATTTCAATTGATTGATTTACATTTATTGGACATAGGCTGCTCAATAAATATAAATCCAATGATTGCTTACAATAAAACATGGTTAATGTGAAATAATTTTGCACTTAGGAAAAGTGAAAGTGAATGGGTTTAACGTCCCACCAACAGCTAGGATCATATAGAGACAGCACTTAGGAACATTTTAGTCTTATGAAGTTTAGTGAAATGGCCTCCCTGTTCTGTTCACTGGCAGCGGCAATATATTGCTATTTACATGCTATATTGGGGAATACATACATAGACTGATTGGGATTTACACTGGTTGCAAATGCCATAAGCAGTTTCAGCCACATATCACTCACATGATACAGGGGTGGATCCAGCATTTGGGGGGGGGGTTGTCTAGTTGCGAAGGTAACTCTTGCAATCTACTCCCGTACCGTACGGGAGTAATTGCAAGAGTTACCGTTCACAACTAGGGGGTTGTCCTATTTTCGAGCTCTTCGAAATGCACTTTCCTGTGTTTTACGGCATTTAAATTCAGACTCCAACTGGTGGTAAACTGTGATCTATGTAAACTCTGTGGCTGAACCCTAGATCCGCCCCTGTGTTTTTGCACACACTCAACCATAACCTGCCCATTCTGATAACATTAATCATGTTTGCACATAAAACGCCATATAATCATTACTCGTTCAGTAGTATAGAGGGATTCAAAATGATACCACCTAACGAGGGTATCATTTCTCCACCCTATATACTACTCCACCACCCCCCGAAAAATCAAAAATTGGTTAACGAGGAAATTGTCTCCCACTAAAAATTGGACGTGAAAAAAAAAAAAAAAACATAATGTTTTTCAGACAGTAAATTTAAGTATAGAGGGATTCAAAATGATACCACCTAACGATGGTATCATTTATAACCCTCTATACTATTCCCACCACCCCCAAAAAATCAAAAAAATTAGTTAACGAGGAAATTGTCCCACCAACCACGAAATATTCAAAATTGGTGTCATAAATACATCATGTTTTTTTTCACGTCCAATTGACCAGATAAAACAATAGTCTTAAAAAGGATTTTATTTTGACACCAATTTATGAATTTATTCTAATAAGTTTCTGATTTAAAATGTGCCCACGAGTGATAGTTTATATTCCAACACCCCCATTTTTCTCCTCCAATATAGATAATTTATTTCGCAGATCAGCAATTAATTCTACCAGCTCTAGTCTACCACGTTCACCTGTAGCCACCTGACAGTGTAGTTTGCTTATGTCTACAAAGAGTTTGGGCACTAATGAATTTACAAGGGCATCTGGGGCATTGAAATTGCGGACACAAGGAATTTTTCTACGTCTCGCTAGATGCCTTCGTAGATATTCTTTACGCGTAAACGTCTTACAACAAGTCTCACACTCCATTATATATGTATATGTTTATGTTTATATTCAATTAGAAGTGAAAAAAACATAATGTTTTCAAGACCAATTGAACATATAAATTTTATATGGTTATACAAAAGTATATTACAGAAAATATGATAACGTCAGAAACTAGAGCAGAAATAGAAAGTTTGAGAAGAAAAGCCGAATCTCTAGGGATTACTTATAGTAAACGGTTGAGAGTTAGGGGGTTGTTACAAAGTTGATAAATGCCACAAAGAATGAGGCGTTTACAGAAAATATGATAACGTCAGAAACTAGAGCAGAAATAGAAAGTTGAGAAGAGAAGCCGAATCTCTAGGGGATTACTTATAGTACACGGTTGAGAGTTAGGGTTGTTGACAAAGCTGATAAATGCCACAAAGAATGAGGCGTTTATGAAGCGGTTTACCCGCGCCTATAAAAGAGGGCATTTAATGACATATCCAAAGCGGAGGAAGTTGGTAACAGAATTCAAAAAGAAAGTATTGCGGGGTTAAGGGCTAGTGTAATCAAACCTTCAAGCACAAAAATAATTTTTGTCCCAAATTAGACGCCAAAATAATAATAAGAAAAAATCTATCGTTAGCGCGATAGTGGAAAAAGGTGAAGAAATATTGGGGGCTCACGATGAAACATTGGAAAAGGTAGAAAATGGAAGACGGGTAGTTACATTATCCTTTCGTAAAAAACATTAACATTAACGAGTCTGAACGCATGTCCGATAAACTCGCTCCGTATCTAACAACCAATTTTTATTTGAGATATTCATATTCTTACAAGCTAGAACATATGGAGGAAATTAAAAATGGAAAAACCTAAAACTATAATATTTCACAAAAATCTCGGTGGTAGCGAACCACTATCATCAATGAAAACCGTTAAAAAATGGCTGTCAGATAAGGAGCAAACACGAATAATGTCCGATAAAATAGACAGACCGAATACAAAGTGGAAGTTTGTAAGATGGGTAGAGGTTTTCGTAAAGCTAATACAGGGTAGTAGGGGAATAGATTTGGGACTACAATCCAAAGAAGCGGCAGGAGGAGAACTTCCAGAATGGCTGAAGAATAAAAAAGGTATGTATTCTTTAGATAAGTATAATGACGACCTTTGTCTGTTCAGGTGTCTAGCTATGCATATGACAGATAAAAGACCCGACAGATGTACAGAAAAGGCGAAAGAACTTAGTAAGCAATATTTTGGTAGTAATGTGGTTTCACCAATTCCTTTTTTCAGATCTGAAAAAGGTTGAAGAGTTTTTTAAAATCGGTATAGAAGTATATCAAACCCACCGAATGTAATGTATGGTGGTTGAAAAAGGTACCAGCGCACTATAATGAAATAGGTAATAAACCAATGACAATAGGACTGTTTAATAATCACGCATTTCTGATAAAAAAACCTTAAAAACCTATCTAAAATTTACGCCTGCGATAATTGCAAACAGAAATTCACGACAGCGAGTAATATGAAGAGACACGGACCAACATGTATGAGAGGTGAGACAAAAGTAATATGTGATGGTAATTATTTAGAGCGCCCGCGTTCGTCGTTCGAGAAAGCGTTTTACCCAAAAGGTTCTAACAGTTATGGGGCGATCGATTGGATGTATTCTGTGGAAAAGCGGGAGGGAATTCACATTCACCACGAACAGTGCGGACACGGAGGTGAAAGATGGATTTTAGGAGCTCCGGTAGATGGATACTGTCCAGAAACCAATACCGTATATCAATATCACGGCTGTTACTGGCACGGGTGTGAGATTCATGCAAAGCATAGAAAAGAAGAACGCGCATCCACTATGAGAAGAGATACATTTATTAGAAAAAGCAAAGAATTCAACCTAGTAGTTATGTGGGAATGTGAATTCCAAAGAACGGGTAAAGATATAAAGATCGGTTGCGACACTACTCTTTATCCATATCAGATAGTATACGATTTTGAGGCATATCTCCAGTCAGAAGTTGAAACTACCGGTAATAGTTTAGAGTACGAAGCTGAGCACGTTCCGGTAAGTGTTAGTATAGGAGATAATTTCTCAGGAACAGTAACTCATATTTGTGATAAAGATCCTGCAAAACTTATAGAAAAATTTGTAGAAGATTTGAAAGTCAGGGGAAAAGCTATAAGAGAAGAAGTGTGGTCAAGATATGGGTTTAATACAGAACATTTAAGTAAAAACCAAATCGCTAAGATCGAACAGTGGATAGAGCAAGTACCGGTTATGGGTTTTAACAGCAGTAAGTACGATATAAACCTAATAAAGAAATATTTAGTAGGTGAACTATCTGCAACAACAAGAAAGTAATGGTCGGAAAACGTGCAAACGCAACAATATTTCTATTTACTCCAGAATTTAGATTTCTTGATGTAATACTTTATCTAGGACCTGGTGTAAGTTACGATAGTTGGATAAAAGCCTACGACTGCAAAGGACAGAAATCTTTCTTTCCTTATGAGTGGTTCGATTCTCCAGACAAACTGGATTACCCAGGACTACCCGATATAGAGAATTGGTATTCCAAACTATCTGGAAAATGTTAATAGATGAAACAGAATTAAGTAAATGTCGTAGAATTTTCGAAGAAAATAATATGAAAACTTTCAGAGATTGGTTGAAATATTATAACGATTTAGATGTAGCACCGTTCCTAGAAGCGGTGGAAAAAAATGTTGTGAATTTTATAAACACAAGAGGTGTGGATATTTTCAAAGATGCGGTAACACTACCTGGAGTAGCTATACAATATATTTATTGAGAGGAACCATTAAAGAACAAAAATCTTCAAAGACGATTATACCGGAGGATGCTCTATATGCACCAAAAGAAGAAACATACGAAATGATGAAGGACGCTCTAGTTGGTGGTCCATCAATAGTATTTACACGCTATGCAGAAGCCGGTGTTTCCAATATTAGATCAAATGAAAGTAACAAAACCTTGCAAGGCTGTTTTGGGGTACGATGCAAACGCGTTATATTTATCTACGTTAAATAAAGAGATGCCGTGTGGGAGAGAAAACTATACACCATATAGATACCCCACATAACCCTAAATTTATTAAAAAGTTTTGTAAAAGAGTTTTATCTGGAGACTGGTTTGGGTTTGCGGAGGTGGATTAGAAGTTCCACACAACTTAAAACATAAGTTTTCTGAAATGTCCCCAATATTTATAAACAGAGAAGTAGAGGTTGATGAAGTTCCCACACATGTTAAAATATTTGGAAGATACTGGAAGAACTAGAGGAATGGAAGAAAATTGGTGGGATCTATGACCGCCACTAAAGTATTGCTGTACGCGCCACTGTTGAAATGGTATTTAAAACACGGCCTAGAAATAACGGGAGTTCATCGTGTTATAGATTATATTAGTGGTAAACCCTTCGAATGGTTCGCAAAAGAAGTTACAGCCGCAAGACGAACAGGCGATGTAGAACCAAATAAGAAACCAGTAGCCGACATAATGAAATTATTAGGAAACTCGTGTTGTGGAAAAAATGATAGAGGCAACGGAGAGCATTTAAATACGACATATACGCGAGACGAAACCTGTGTTGACAAAGCATTAAGATCCGCGTATTTTGATGATTTGGAAGAGATAGGATATGCGTACGAAATATCTTCAAGAAAACCCAGGTGTGCGCTAAAGAGACCATTCCATTGTGGAATAGCGGTTTTATCAACTAGCTAAATTGAGAATGTGGAATTTTACTACGAATTTCTAGATAAATACATAAAAAGAGAAGACTTTGAATTAATACAGATGGATACAGATAGTATGTATATAGGAGTTAGTGGAAAAAACGATAGAGGAATTGATTAGACCTAACTTACTAGACGAGTTTGAAAAAGAAAAAAATAAATGGTTGGCTTGGGATAAATGGAGCGAAAGAGAGCCCGGACTTTTCAAAATGGAATTTAGCGGGGATAGGGCGATAGCGTTAGTCTAAGTGTTGTTATTTTGTAGAAAAAATTAATTTCACTAAAGATAATTTGGAACAAATTAAATTAATAAAACTCTGCGAAAGGAATGTCCAAGAGAACTAACAATTTAAATTGGGATAGATATAAACGAGTACTAAGTGAAACTACAGAATGATGGAAAACACATTATAGATTGTAGCACAAAATAGAGGATTTAAAATGAAAGACGGCGTTATGAAAACGTACTGTCAACAAAAATAGGACTCTCGGCATACTACGATAAAAGACGCGTGTTACCAGACGGAATACATACAGAAACCTCTATTGATTTAAGTAATCGGGGTAGCTGGGTGTCAGAAGACACTATAAGAAGTTCTTCGCGAACAAACCCTCGAGATGGCCCATCATCCAAATAGTAGAGCACGGGCTCATCGGGTTTGGTAATAGATCGATCTAGATGATATACATTGAGAGACCACACTGGATCAGTCGCGCGGCGGCTGCCACCTTCGAGCTCTCGGTTGATAGAGGTACCGGACGTCAATATCTGATGGAAGCCGCTGCTCCTCTAAACCAACGGGTCGCCCGCGCGAGACGGCAGAGGGCTTGCTCGTCACCCTTTTAAACTTGATAGCATCTACAGGCTTCTTACCTATCAATCTGGTCACCTCTCCGTTCAGTGCGGGGGCCACGGCGGGCAGTCTGGCCACCCACTCGGTCGACCGTGAATGGGGGTCTACAAGTTCTTTGGCGTATTGGTGTCCGAACAGTCTCTCAGCCAGGGTTCGATTGAAGCGTTCCACGATCCCCTGGTCCCGGTGGATGTTGACGCGGCCGCGTCTGATAGAAACTTTATGCTTAGACAATAGATGAGAGACCGCGCCCATGAACTCGCGGCCGGGATCGACCTGGAGAAGATTCGGCCATTTGAGAGGACTCCTCTTATATATTCGGGAAAGAGCCTCGGCCACTTCCTTAGACTCTTTAGTGGCCAACGGCTCAGACCCCCTTGTAACGACTCGCTACGTCAACGATTGTCAGTGCGTACTTGTACGTTTTGCGACCGACGCGATCGAGGGAGAAGAAACAGGAGATCCGCTTGGTGAACTTGGTTCGGCACCGGCACGTCGAATTTCGGCCGCGGAATATTGTGAGGCGCGGGTAAATAGATCTGCCAGATGGCCTGCTTCTTGAGCCATTCCTTGACAGCGTTTTCTGAAACCTTGGTCGCCGCCGCGAGGTTCTTGATGGCCGCGAGTCCCTTCCCAGTAGCCGCGTGGACTATAGTATGTATTCGACAGCTTGCGCGTTAGTTTGTATCAAGTTTGCGCGTGTTCATCGTATGCGAAGTATTCTAATATATCGGACAATCTCCAACATGCCCTCGCCAGTTCGTCCGGTAACTGCGTCGTTAATAATAAACCTTTGTTGGAAGTACAATTGCGATTGTCGCTGCAGCCCCAATCGCGTTTGGGTTGGAACAGGAGAGGAAATCTAATTCATCCAATCTCGATTGGGAGGAATCTAACATCCGCTTTGCGAAAAGGGTGGCCGCTTTTTCGTCCTCGAGACAATCTCGGGCCAGACGAATCATACTCTTTGCACCAGGTAAACGATGTTTTTAGGGCAGTGTAGCCTACATCAATCATAGCGTTATAAAGTTCGTCAACTAACATCGTTCTATATATATATATTTATAAAAAAAAAATGTTTTAATTAATTAATTTAAAATCTCGATTGAATATAATAGCCGGCGAGACCCACCACACACATTATCCCACGATGATGAACGCGATCTCGCGGTCCTTTTGGGGCTCTGACGGTACATAGAAATCTGAAAGTTGGGGCTCGGGATCCATTGGATCGAGACTTTTGTGCGGATATGCCAGCGCGTACTCGCGGTTGGCTTCTTCAACGTTCTGAAAAGTTTGCGCGGCGTGATTTTCGCGGCGAAGCTCTTCATTGACCCAGTCCAGATGGGCGGTTCGTTTTTTCGACCATGCTTCCTTTGCGCTATTGAGTTGTTCTACAGCTAAATCATGACGCTTACGCTCCTCATCCACGTTCGAGCTTTTCATTTTAGAGAATATAAAGTTGCTACCGCTGAACGCCAATGCGTTTACAAGCGCACCACCTACTATTACTGCTATTGAAGCCATTTATTTCCATATATAATTCTGGTAGAATTCCAGCTTTAACTAGATAATCTCGGGTCCAAACTGCGGCCGCTACATCTAAGGTCGCGAGCCCTACGTCTCTCACAGTAAAGTCCAATTTGGGAGCGGTTCCTCCTAGGGCCATCTTTGATAGTCGAGCATACCCGATACTGAAACCCGATATCACCACGGCGTGATAAAGCGCATTCACTAACATTTTACCATCTTGTTCAGCCATTGTTATAATTATTGCATATAAAATGGGTCGCGATCAATGTTTTAAATGGGGCGCATCCAAATTCAACATTGTTGATGATTGGTGTTTAGTAACTTTCTTCTGAACACTGGCTGGTTGTTTTTTCTGGTATTTCCACACGCACAGGGCACCAACAACTGCCAGACCACCACCAACAACCCAACTCCAATTCACGAATTTGGGTTCAATCGGATTCGCCCAACTCCAACGGTAGTTGGTATTGGGTGACAAATTCTTTGAATTTGAGTGTGCTTCCAATTCGTGAATTGGGGGTGTTGTTGTACTCAACTCTGTATTCAGATGTTTTGCTGTCTCCGTCCCCAATCTCGATTGGAGTTTAGCCTCTCGAAGCTCGGCGAGTATTTTATCTTGTTTAACTTTTCGGGTGGCAGCCGCCGCCGCCAGCTGCCTGTCTTTTGGGATTTTTTATATGCGGTATGTCATCCAGTGGCGGAGTAACACTCTGGTTCGATTGTGTTGGAGCAAATCTGGTTCAACTCCGTCACTCTCGTGGGTGTGTCTTGTGTCATCATTTATAATATTAATATAGAGCTTATAGTTCGTGGGCAATATATGTCCAAATTGACAGTGTTTACCCGTGGTCAACGCGGTTGTTAGTGGAGCTAAGTACATTCCAAACTTGTGATAAATTGAGCAGCATGCCGTTCTAAGAGTGTGTCCTATAAAAGGGTCAGTCTCTAGATCGTGAATCAACCCTTCGGTGTTTGGTATAGGGAGAAGTCTACTAACGGCGGTAGCGTACAAATGAATAGCCGCCGATCCAAGAGTTTTTGTCATCTCTGCTCCAATTTGGATTCGTATCGCGCATACATTTTATCGATCTCCGCATCTGACATCTTATCCACCTGAAAAACTGAGAGACGCCTACCGAGATAATGCTCCGATTGTCCCCCAGCAACCAGCGCAGCTAGCCGCTCTCGTCGCGCCGCATTTTCATTTTCATTCGGAGTCGTTGCACTCAACCCAGATCCCGATTGCTCTGTCGATCATTATTGTTGGCAGTCGGAGTTGAGGTTTCTTCTATTAGCTGATCGAGAAGTTCGTCGCAGTTCATTTTTTTTCAAAATTAGTAATTTAACTATTCTAACAAGTCTCATCACTTTAACATATTTATTTAATTTTTTTCAAAAATAATAAATGCGCACCACCCACCCGATACTTATGATCACCATTATGCTCGCAACAAAGCTCGCAGCGGAGCACCAAATTGTTAACATTGTTAACCATTGTTCAGTATTTGTTCAGCATTATTCAGCATTTGTTCAGCATTTGCTAAGCATTGTTCAGCAATTGCTAAGCATTGTTCAGTATTTGTTCAGCATTGTTCAGCAATTGCTAAGCATTGTTCAGCAATTGCTAAGCATTGCAATAGCTTATACTTTGCAATTTTCCTAATTTTTTCAAAATCGTTAGATTTTAGTTGATAACTTTATAAGCAGTTGGTTGATCAGTCTTTAGCAGAAGCTTGGCGTGCTTAGTTTTCGAAAGTATCTGTCGAACCTCCAGGCGCTCCTCTCGCGCGTTGGGATAACGTCATTCTCTCGAAGACAGTCCATCGAATGAGTCTCGGTCTTGCAGTGAAAGAGGCGACCCATTTCGTTTGCTCGCGCAGATCCTTGAGGACGGCGTTGTATTTTTGAGTGGATATCCATACGCTTTGCCTCGCATGGCGGCCAGAAAATGCGAGCTCGGAGAGCATGTCCTTCTTTTTGGTCATCGCCGCCTTGGCTGAGCAATCGTCAATCACGTATAGGGTGGGCTCGCCCTGAAATATTTGGTATAAACCACGCAACCAATCGTGAAGCCTATCACCGGGGTCAATAACGTATACCTCAGGGTCGGTCCATATCCACGGGCACCGCTGATAAGTATCGTTGTGTCGCACAGTGGACATAGGATCACAATGTGACGAAAGGCATCGCGGTAGGATCCCTCGAGTAAGTTGAGGATGAAAACCGTTTTTCCACATCCTGTCCTGCCCACATATTATGGCGGAGTGAGCATCTCCAATCGTGAATTGGTATTGATTGCTAGATTTCTTAATTTTTTCAAAATTATGTATTAATAAATCGTTAGATGATTTTTTTATTAATAAATCGTTAGATTTAGTAGATCGCTGATACGTATCGACCATCTTCGATGTTGAGTGTGCGTCTGTAATTATATATAAGTACACGTTCAATGGCCCGGCTCCGTCCGCCTCTTTGGTTATCTGGATCGTACACCCTCACTAGCGTTCTCAACTTGGCGTCCGCTACCGTGTATTTGGTCATCGTCGCTGGCTCGCATGTCTAGCCATAACGCGTATTTGGTATTCAGGAACTCCGCGAGGGAGACGGCCGAGAGATGCAGGTCTTTAGCAACTGCTGCAAACCTCCGGAGAGCGCTTAGATCCGGCAGCAAACTGCTTTCTTACTTCATCCCACTGCTGGTGCGCGCGAAGACCCGCGCTGTAGAGTTGATTGGGGACTCCCTCGATCGTCACCTCTACCTTCGTGATTTTGGGGTTATAGAATCTGTCGGTTTTTCTAGCACCGAACGCGAACCGAGCATCCTCGAACAACATCAGTATACCTTTCATCGAGCGGGCGGGTACGTTGACGTTAATATTCCACAATGTGTCGCTTTTGTTTTTCGGCATCTTGCGATGGCGAAGAACTCGGTCGTAAAGTATGGCAACGCGCCCCGGCGTACTGGGTTCTGATCAATCGCGCTAGTTCGGGCATCGTGACCATGTCGTACTCCAGCGAAACATTATCGATCGTATACGTCGATAACTGGTCGGTGGCTATGATAACTCGGCCGTAGTCGTTGAACGTTAGTTCGTATTCGAGGCGGTCAGCCAAAGCACTCTGATAGTAGGGCATGTGACTCTCTAGCAACTCAAAGTCGAGCGGAATGTAGAAGCGGTTGCCGTAAGCGCCCGCGCGACCGCGTTGTCACTCGCGTTGTTATCTGCCTTGTTAGCAGCCCCGATTCTAAGTTTGGTTACGTTTTTATTTTTGCTGGTGTCAATACCTTGATAGACAGCGTTTCAAGCTCGTGTGACGTCTTCCACAGGTCCTGATAGCAATGGTAGACGTCGCTGTCGTCGATCGACATCACCTCATTACCAGAAATCTTTATCATGGTCTTCTTGACGATGGCGCGACCCAGGTTCTGAACTACGGTTCGGTCCGCGTCCGTCGATGTTAGCGAAATAGTGAAAGCGAGGCGAACAGTACCCGGCACAATGACGTCGTTAGCTCCGAGGTTGGGGAAGCGGACTAAGAGCTGCTGGTTCTGGTCGATCGTAGATGGGTTGTTCGTAATAACGACACTCTGTCTCACGCCTTTTGCCCCGAGAGGGGCTCACGCAGTCTGCGGTATGGATTGAGTTTGCGACCGTATTGACTCGAAGACATAATTAATTTTTTCATAAAATTATTGAAACTATTAAACCCGTATTGGTTTTGTCTTTAATACATAATTAATTTTAAGAAAATTATAAATATAGGCTGATTACGATGTTGAAATAATGGATGCAATCGGTATAGACGATGGTGATGATGATGATAACGAAACGCCCTTCATAGAGACTCCAGTTCCAATCCAATCGCAATTGGGGGAAATAGGTGGCGCTACCAGCAGCGTTGGTCAAAGTCAGGAATTACTTGAGGGAGCTGTAAACGACTACTACAACAATTTGTCAGAAATCGGTCTGGTCCCGTCTGTCGGTCGCGACTACTCCAAGTTCGAATTGGATATGCATGGTAGGTTGCGACTAAAATCATCAAATCTCCCAATAATCAACACGAATACCGGTAAACCCCTATCGCTAAACACCATTGCCGGAAACCGGGGCGGTGGCGAAATCATAAAGAACGAACTAGGATTTCCAGATTGGACGCGTGGTAAAACAATTGTGCCGGCCCGCGCTGTAGAGGCCCTACAGTCTACCGACGAAACTATAGCGAAGACGGCCACCGCGATAGAAACAACGGTTGATCTCAGCGAGGTCCCTAAAATAGCCACCGACGTTATTAACACGATGGAGACCACGTTCAGCGTGCAATCACAATTGGGAAAAATACTCTCAACGATGACCCACCGTTACCTCTTCGAGAACTCCGTGGACTCGATAAGGCTCTACAAACGGTCCGGGGCGAACTGGTCCTTAACCTCTCCAAACTCACGGCGCTGGATGAACATATCGCGCTAGAAGAAAGAAAACTGGAGGAAGCCGGTGACGATAGAGAATCTACCGAGCGGATCAACAAACTCCTGCGGTCTTTGCGGGATGAAAGAGAAGCTCGCTTGGAGGCCGCCTCGGCTAACCGTGAGGCTCTCCGCACACAAATAAGTCGGATCCGCGAATCAATCTCGAGGTCCTGCACGAGGAGACGACACTCGGTGAGCGTCTTCGCACTCTGTTCAGAGAGCAGGGCGTCACGATAGCAAGCATCCTCGTTGCTATCGCATGACTATATCGACCATAGTTCTAGCTTTCACTGGTGGAGCGGTGCCCACCACCGCTCCAGCACCAGCACCAGCACCAGCACCCTCTCCATCCGGTGGAGCCAAGGAGTGGATAAAAAAACAACTAAAAGCCCTCGCCAGTCTTCTAGCTAAATTAGCTGGAAAGGCGGCTGCCGCACTACCTGGACTGATCGGAAGTATCGTTTCTTACTTGCTATCTATATTATCAAAAACGGCCGGATGGCTAGCCAAAAATACCTGGGCTTTAATCGTGGCAATCGCCGGTCTCCTACTATTCTTCGCCAGAGAGTTCCTACAACCAAAGCGTAAATAATCCGATCGCCACGAGGGCGATGACGAGCCCCAATTTTTTCTCCTCCTCGTGTGTTGTGCTTCCAATTTCAACATTGTTGATGATTGGTGTTTCTCCATATCGCGATTGGTCTGTTGATGGAACTCGATGGTGCATCCAATTTACGAATTGGGGGTACTGGGTTCGATTTACGAATTGGGGGAGGTGTATCCATTTTGTGTTTATGAAATCGGTTCCACTGTTGGGGGTGCGCTTGATGATATCCGTGTTCACGTTACCGTTGTGGCCGATTTTTTGATTGGCTGGTGGCGATTACGATATGATTATTGTAACCGTCAACCGGGTCGTCTCGTAAGTATCATATTGCTCGGCGCCATATAAAGACCTATTCCAAATACATAGTCTACTGGGGTGCTGGCATTCTGTAAAACGTCTTGATAATTCTGGATCGCCTTCTCCAGGTCCACCCTAGCTGAGATGGCGTCCTCTACAAGTGCCAAAAAATTGTTTTTTGTGCATCAAACGCTGTTCCCATGCCCAGTATAGAACTGCGAGTTTGTTTTTGTGCGCCGAGAATGGCCCAGACGTACGTGCGAATGGAGTCGTTGACGCGAGTAACCCCGGCCTGCGTGAACCCTAGACCCTTATCTAACATAAATGTACCCCACGCGTCCTGAACCTCAGCAGCCTGCTGTATGTAATCGACGTGAGCCCGTTTCGGATGGTAACATTTTACAAGAGAAAACACGCCCACAGTGCCGACCTCCAGCACACTTGCCGTCCCGAAAGTCATAGTCGCGGGGTGGTCAAAATTCCCGGCGTTCCGACTGACGATGTGGTCACCGGAGTGATCGTGTCTAAAATCTGTCTGTGTCCAATTCCCGGACTGGCCGTGAATGAGAACGTCCCCGAGGCCGGTGCTGGTAGGAAATGCTTTCTGTCTCCAGTCCGCGTCTTTTGAAACGTAAAATTCGTTACACAGTCTTTTCAAAAGGCCATACGGTTATATGTGTTGGAAATGGGATCCAGGCGTCGTCTTGAGGTAGTGAAATACCTAGTTCTTTGATAATATCCTCCTAATAGTAATATACACGTGAAAGTTGTAGACACTTCGGAGCATGACATTCTTGGATGTCAGATGGTCTTTATTATGAAACTCCACACCCGGCTGTTGCGCACCATACAGCGAAAAAATTTATTTGGTTCTGCCAAAACTGCATCGGTGTTGCTTTCCAGCCGTTTACCACCTCCATCGTAGTAATCTTGGGCAAACCTTTATTGTTCAAAGATGTTAGGGAAGTTGGTGGCAAAGCCACTGTCCGGTCTAACCGTTACGGTTGGGTGTACAAGGTGGTTAACAAACGTCTTTTTGTGTGTATTTACCTCCGACCGTACGTACTTTACATTAGAGTTAAAGCTAAATGCTTTGGTATCCATTGAAATAAAGATATTATTATGTTTGCTACTATAACTAATGTTCAAAAAGGGAGTTGTGAACTTCAAAAATTAATAGACAACTGCTGCGGAAAACGCCGGGTAGGCCTTAGATCAATCACCTTCACGTTGGATGGCAGAATGTGGGGAAGAGCGAATGGTTTTACTATGTGAAGGATGGATGGACTACAATTAGAAGTAAAGCTGCCTCACGGACTGTGGGGAATAAGACAGCTCAAAGATTTTGTCAACTCAGAGCTTGACGGTATAATCAACCTCACAGTATCGAATGCTACCGGGCTCGCAACAATGACCATCAGCAGTGATAATAAGGTAGTGGTTCTCCCCGGGGTTGGGTATTCAACTCGGTTTAGAGAGGACATACTCCTCAAACAAAGGAGTGTTTAACCCCGGGTGAGTACTCGTCGGTGATAAACCGGTGGACTTCACCTTCACGAAAACTCTCAGGGTGCACCTGGATCGGGGTGAACACATCGTACAACACGATAGACGGATCCCCCAGCACATTACTGAAAACTGTGCCCGCCAGCGATTGTTTCTATGGCGAGACTGTAACGTTAGACTTCCCACACCCAGAGATGAAAGTTTTGGAATCGGGACACATCCACGAGTTGAAGATTTATATTCTTGATGATAAAGGGCGAGAGTTGAAGAACGATTACCCGATTTCGGTCGTCCTAGAAATTTCAAATTAATTAATTTTAAGAAAATTAGAATTAAACGCATGTTCGTAATATATATTATCAACATTATGAGTATATACGGACCAGGTAGTTCTTCCGATTGGGTGACAAATTCAAATAATTTGGAACCTGCAGAAGGGGGATTCATCCCGACAGAGGGCGACTTTTTTAAACTACCCAAAAAACAAACGGCACCCTTGATTAATAGAACTATATCGAGGGCCACGGACGAGATTCACAAGAGTCTACTATCACAACTTAGAGAATATGCCCTGGCTGTGAATACACAAAGTCGTGAAGAAACGCATACGGAACTAAACGAACTAGGTAAAAAAAAAAATAATACCAAATTTAGAAAAGAGGCCCGGTTGGGATTGATAAAGCCCGAGAAGACCGTAAGGCTGACATTACGGAGGTTTATGATGCGTTGCGCTTAGAAGACTCTCTCAGCAAAGAGCTACACTTGCTGAATTAGACGGGAAAATAATCGATTTTCGAAATATGAGGCCACGTCGGGTATTGAGAAAGCACGAGAAGACCACCAGGCGGACCTTACGAAGGCTTATGAGGTGTTGCGCTCAGAGGACTCTCTCATCAGAGAAGCGGCACTTACTGAACTAGATAAAAAAAAAATAAACAAATTTCGAAAGAGACCCGGTCGGGTATTGATAAAGTCCGAGAAGACCACCAGTCTAACCTTGCAGAGGCCATTGGCGGAGGCTTATGATGCGTTGCGCTGAGAGAACTCTCATAGTAAAGAAGAAGCGACACTTACCGAAATAGACGGTAAAATAGCCGAATTTCTGAAAGAGACCAGGTCGGGGGTTGAGGGGTCCGAGAAGATCACAAAGAGGCCATTGCGGAGGCTTATGGGGGCGTTACGCTCAGAGGACTCTCTCAAACAGAGAAGCGGCACTTACTGACCTATATGAAAAAATAACCGAATTTAAAAAAGAGACCCGGTTTGATCTTGGATGGTGAACCGAACGGGTATTGATAAAGCCCTAGAAGACCACCAGGCGGATATTAAGGAGGCTTATAGGGTGTTGCTCTTAGAGGACTCTATCAACAGAGAAGCGACACTTACTAAACTAGATGAAAAAAATACCGAATTTAAATTTCAAAAGAGACCCTTCCGGTTCGGGTATTGATAAAGCCTTAGAAGACCACCAGACAACCATTACGGAGGCTTATGATGCGTTGCGCTCAGAGGACTCTATCAACAGAGAGCGACACTTACTGAACTAGATGAAAAAATAAAAACCGATAAACTGAAAACATGATCGTATAGCGCGACCAAAGCTCTTGAGGAGGCCTCTTATGAGATTCGTACTGAGGCATATAACGCAAACAATGCGCTTGCCGGAATAGTGAAAACAATGAAAACACCAAAACGTGTCATAACAGTTTGGGCTGAGAAGCGGGGCCCATTGGTTGTGGGGCACTATGAATATTCGTTCGGTGCCAAAGCGAGTAATAAATATGGGGGATACACTATGACAGCTGCAGGTGAAGTTATCCAAATGGCGGTCTGCTCGGTTAATGCTAATGGTAAACCTGTGGGCGCGGTCGCGATAAATATTGTAGTAGATGGGAAAGAACGGGGGTGATTGAGTCACTAAAATCTCTGGAGATAGTTCGACGGTGGTTTCGTTCTCGGTGATGATCGAATTAGACTTTCCAAGGTAGTGTTATTAACTTTGTTACGAAAATCGGTGACTGAGTCAGAGTTCTTCCACTATTGTCTCATTGTTAATTGAACTTATTGTGTAAATACTAATATGATTGAAATAATTAACTATGAACGAATCACGCTTCCAATTGTCAATACCGATCCACCAACACTGTATTCAACTCTCAATACCACTCCACCAACACTGTATTCAACTCTCATACCACTCCACCAACACTGTATCCAATTAACGAAAGAAGTTCAGATTTTAGGTTGATAATATCGTCGCTATGCAGGATATTTTAGTTAGAGAATGTGCAAATAGAAAAAGACACTCTAATTAAATATAGGCGCGGCAAACATAGCTGAAGCATCTAGTACGGTTCTGGCAAGTGTTTCTGTGTTGTGTGGGGCGGGGACTGCTGCAACGCTATCTACAATTGTAATGATTCCACTTGCAGGGGTTTTGAGTGGAATTACCGTTTTATCTGGAACACTTTGTATGGTAATTAGGGCGGCGGGTGGAAAACACTCGAGAAAAAAAGTAGAAAACATGATAGAATATCCGTTCTCGCTAGGTCTAAGAAAAATGCATCGACGTTATGGTGTCCAAAGCGTTGGCCGATAAGAAAATATCAAATTTAGAGTTTGAATCCGTGGTGGAAGAAATGGGGAGATATGAAGAATTAAAAAATGATATAAGGATCAAGGCGCGCGCCACCATGCCAAAAATTGAGTGTACTGATTGGGATAAATTTAGGGTAGGTAAAACTTGGAAATAAAGTCGGAGGAAATGTTACAGCACCATTATAAAATAATTAAAAAAAAAAAAAAAAAATTTTTTAAAAAAATAAATTAATAAAATAAAAATAAAAATAATAATTTAAAAAAAAAAAAAAAAAAATTCTTAATTTTATAATTTTCCTAATTTTTTGTTTTTTCAAAATTATATTGGTGCAGTAAACAAATTTACATACCTATACAACATGTGTTTTTCACTGAGAATTATCGGCTCTGTTTACCTCGGCTATCAATTTACGCATGGGCCATAACCCGTGTAATTGAAACATTGTCGTTACAACATAAATTAATTACTATGTAATAATAGGGAGTGTTCATCTTTAAATTATTATATATAAAATTAATTATAAAATTAACAAAATAACGAACCATCACATGTTTTCTTTGTTTCGCCAATAGGTATTAATAAATAATTATAATATGCACACCATTTGTATGTTGTATAGGAAACTGATGAGTATATATATGTGTGTTGACCTTACAACAATTGGTCTCATCTCGTGTGTGCTATGTTGTTGATCCGGTATGACGTCCGTCTCGTCTGTTTAATGGTAGCAGTCTATGCATATGTGTGTATTTGGCGATGTAATTGTGTAGCTCAAAGGTGCCGGCCTAAAAGATTTCTGCCTAAGAGCTTTGCAATTTCGGAAACCAAATTCACACATAGGCTCGTCTTACTTCGCTGGTTTCTCTTAATAGAGGAATTGGCAATGGGGTTCAAGGCGACCCAGAATGTGAGCCAACAGATGCGTGGGCTTAAGAAAGGTCCCAACACCCCAGTGGCTGGGTGCCGGCTAGAAATCTGCCCAGTCGCTGGGGGTGTGTGCACGAGTGGAGGCTTTTGCTATTTTTTTTTTTATAATTTTTACAAATTATTAATATCTTTATAACGATATCGTAGAAATGTATATTCGTAAACGAATCGTTGGGTTTTAACAATTTTTATATAATACACCTTAGTTTCATATCCGATACGCATTATCCGTCTTAATGTTTGTATTTGCCTCTTGTATGGTTGACATAATTGCCGGTATAATATTGTAAATGCAACGTTTTTATCGGAGCGTAATAAATTACGCTGATATTTCATGTATTCGATATCGCCTAGTGTTCTCATTTTATAGAATTTATATATAGGACTATAACCCCCGTATTCTTCGTAAAGTTCTTCAACACAGTTATTAAAAAATTTATAGTATATATTACAGTAGTATAGAGGGATTCAAAATGATACCACTATTACAGTGTGTTTATGTTTCATCCTGGAAGACGTAATCGTGTAATCTCTCTATAAAATGGACACCTAATTTACATGTTCATAACACGTGTAATTGGAACATTGTCGTCTGCTTGTGTGATTATAACATAAATTAGTTCTGTTCAATAATTTCAATTTCTTCTAATAATTTTCCAATTTCTTTCGTTAAAAGCGATATTGTAGAAACGCATATCCGTAAACGAATCTTTGATTTTAAACTGTTTTATAAAATTAGTTTGATAATGTTTCGGTAGTGTTTCTCCGATCCTATTTAGTCGCTTCATTATATAAATTTGATACTTATACCGGCGACATAATTGCCGGTTTAATATTGTAAATGCAACGTTTTTATCGCAGCGTAATAAATTACGCTGATATTTCATGTATTCGATATCACATAGTATTGTCATTTTACCGTGTTTTAATACTGTAGAAACAACAGCGTAAAATCCTTCATCCAAATCATTATAAACGTCCAATTCGTTGTGTATTTTATTATGTTATAATATATTATAACCTATTAAATTTATATGTTCAATTGGACGTGAAAAAACATGATGTATTTATGACACCAATTTTGAATATTTCGTGACAATTTCCTCGTTAACTAATTTTTTTGATTTTTTGGGGGTGGTGGGAATAGTATAGAGGGTTATAAATGATACCATCGTTAGGTGGTATCATTTTGAATCCCTCTATACTTAAATTTACTGTCTGAAAAACATATATGTTTTTTTTTTTCACGTCCAATTTTTAGTGGAGAGACAATTTCCTCGTTAACCAATTTTTGATTTTTCGGGGGGGTGGAGTAGTAGTATAGGGAGGGTGGAGAAATGATACCCTCGTTAGGTGGATATCATTTTGAATCCCTCTACTACTCGTTCAATATGAAATCATTCAAGATCTAGTGAATCAATTATTGTTACTGTATTACCATTTTTGTCGCGCCCGCTTGTGCGGAGTGCGCGATAGTCGGCACATTGGCGTACGTACATACGTACAACGTACATGCATCTGAGGTTGATGTTTTTGGTTAGTTTTTAAATTTTTCGGCATACTATCAAAGCGTCGATGGGCGCGACATCGGGCCATCTAGTTTATATTTGTGTTG
>JAQRGA010000485.1:0-50524 GCA_029237695.1 Conchocele bisecta | reverse complement strand
TTTATACATCTCTTCAGCGTGCATGGCTTTTATTTATAAATTATAGCGCAAGTAGACGACGCATGTTGTTAATGTTCTATTGAAAGTTTCAGAAAATTTACATTTCAGTATCAAATGGAAGTGGTTGTGAGGAAATATTTATAGCTTTTCTACTTGTTGTGTGGGTGGCAGGTGTGAGCATGCGATAGGTAATTTAACGATTGGGGTTCATCCTTACCGGTATCCCGAACGGAGACCTGGTTTGGCGTTCTTGTATGTGAGGGTTTAATCTGGTTATACCCCTTATATGAGTAATATGATTATTCTTAATCCTGTTATTTTTAGGGGAAGGCGCCAAGTTACTATAGAGTGGGGGGTGGGTGGTGGTCGGGTGAACGTGACGGCGTAAATTAACGGTAGGGTTTCCTCCTTATAGGAATCACGATTTGCCTGGTTTGGCCCTCAGGTACGTTTTTATCTTTGGCTCTTTAGTTACCTGGGAGTTGAATTGATTGGGTTATTACCCATTTATAAAAGCAGTAAGATTATTACTGATCCTACTGCTTTTGGGAGGGGCCAAGTGATTCTGGTGTGGCGAGGACCTGGCATCAGATCAGGATTATTCTGATTTCAGGCTGAACATATAGTTTTTGTTATTGTAAAATATTCAGTTCTGATTTGGGGATTTTCCCCCCATTTGTACATGTACTTGAACATGTACATGTACATGTACTTGTACAGGTAATATATGGGATTTAGTACTAAACCCATTGACCCGGCCTTAAATGACCTTAGCTGTTACCCCAACAAACAAACAAACAAACTATAGTGTGGTATGGACCTGGCACCAGATCAGGTTATTCTAATTGCAGGGCTGAATATATATTCCGTTCCGATTTTGGAATCAAATCTTGTTATGGGAGGGGTTATCATGTTTCTCCCGTGGGTGGCAGGTGAGAACGATCGGGGTTCATCCTTACTGGAATTCCGACTGGAGACCTGGTTTGGCCCTCACATACGTCTTTGGAATTTTGTATGTGACAGTTGAATTTGGTTGTACCCCTTATGTGAGTATTACGATTATTCGTAATCCTATTTTATTGGAAGGGGCCAAGTGACTTTTGTGTGGTATGGACCTGGTACCCGGTCAGGTTATTCTAATTTCAAGGCTGAATATATTTTTTCTCGATGTAAATATTCCGTTCTTGTTTTGGGATTTTCCCACCAATGGAACAGGCTAAAACGGGATCGAAACCCGTTTGCCAGGCCTTACATGACCTTAGCTGTTGATAGGCCGTTAAAACAAACACCTAAATAAACAAACAAACAAACGTTTCTCCCATGTTGTGAATTATGCCATATTTTAGGTTATCGTTAAATGGTTAGATTTTGAGGGTTACATGGGTTCTTCAGTCTCCTTTAGGTAGCTATATTGGGAATGTGCTATATTATGGATTGTATAATTATGAATTTACACGTTTGCAACTCGTCAAGCTATGTTGTGCTATTTTGCTCAATCAGAATTCAACCCTTTCCAGTGAAATTTTCACACCAGATTCTGACCAGACTGAAATAGAACACATTTGTTCTACATGTATTTCAGTCTGGTCAGAATCTGGTGTAAACATTTGTTCTATGATCATGATGATTGATGAGCTTTATTTGTCTTTGTCTGGAGTTTGGAGTTATCTGATTTGTATGTAAACCATATAAATGGGTTTGTTAATGTACCTGTGGCTGTCACACGTTAATGTACCTGTGGCTGTCACACGTTAATGTACCTGTGGCTGTCACACGTTCATTAAAATACTCTTTTTGTTGTTGTTTGTTTTTTTCATGGAAACATTTCTAATATAATTTTAAATGTAAAAGCTGTAACATAGACCTGTAGTCTTCATTTACAAGGAAAATATATTCCATAAAATAAATACTTTATTAGATTTTTTAGCTCACCTGAGCAAAGCTCATGTGAGCTATTCTTATGGCAAAGTGTCTATTGCTGTGGTTTAACAACTGATTATAGCTGTTCTTACATGTTGTAGCCATCATTGTGCTTTAATCAATTTCAGGCGCAATACAATATGCTAATGTCAAGAAAGTTCCTCGCTATATGACCTTAACCGTTGCTGGGACGTTAAATGTGTTTTGTTATTACTAAGAAGAGACAATGCCACACCCTAGCCCTAACCCAAACAATTACATGTATCTTTCTGCCAATCCATCCACAGGTCTGTAGTGTTGAAAGGGTTAATTGATATTTATCCTGTCAACACAGTGCGTAGGTGGCGTGAAACTGTTTTAATATCCTGTCGATACGACCTAATCTCTGCGTATGAATATGTGCGGTGGCTGGGGCTATTTGTTTTGCATTTTAAAGCCATTTGTAGGTGTGACGGATGAATAGAATAGTAGTTAGTGCCGTGAATGGAAAAAATATCTGGCGCGGCACAGAAACGGGATGTGCTCGGCAGAGCCTCGCCCATCCCGTTTCCTGAGCCTTGCCAGATATTTTTACCCATTCACGGCACTAACCTACTATTCTCTATATCATATCCCCACCTTGTTAAATGTGCCATCCAATCAGTTATAAATCATATTCCAAGGGAAATCCTGGGTGGTAGGTGGGAGCATGTGATGTGTAATTTAATGATCGTGATTCATCTTTATCCGAATTCCAACCGGAGACCTGGTTTCGCCCTCACGTACGTCATTAGCATTTTTGTATGTGACAGTTGAATCTGGTTCGAGTAATGCGATTATTCGCAATCTTATTCTCCCCAATGCAGGTTACATGCGGGATCGAACCCGTTGGCCCGGACTTAAATGACCTTAGCTATTGATAGACCGTTAAACACCAATATGTATATCAAATACCGCTATCTGTATGTTTATCACAGTTTCTGATAATAAATACTTGGATATAACGCAAGATTTGTGGAATTCAATCAAATGAAACGGTGCACATGTGCACAGTGCACATAGTGTACATGAACAAATAACAGTCTAGCATATTCTCAACAAGATGGTTCAAATGAGTCGTAACAACACATACTTTTATGAAGAAATAAAGAAAATAAAAAAAATATTATATACTTTGACTGCAATGAGTTAATTTGTCTGTGAACTTGTATTTTCAGGGAGAGAGCGGTGCAGGAGTTACGTCGCCATGGTTTAGCCCCGCCCATACCTACGATGGACTACTCCAGCACCAGTTGATATCACTCCACGAGTCCCATACGTTCTCCTCACTCGAGAAGTCCTACCAGGTTAGTTGCTGTTCATGATCACGAGGGTCTGTGCTTATTAAAGATACATGCCCACTTAGTAGGCATAAAATGTTCTTTATAGGAATTAAATAAATGTATAATTGTGTCACTATTCCACCAGTTGTAAAAATTACGAGTGCCCGCTATACAGATATAATCATTTAGTAATATGTATTTTACTGCTAGTGACTCGTGGTTGTATCAGGTTATTTTCATATGCAAATGAGGTATGATATTTTTAGCTTACCTGAGCGAAGCTCATGTGAGCTATTGTTACCGCAATGTGTCCGTCGTCCGTCGTATTCCGTGAACATTTTCAAACGTCTTCTCCTTGATAACCATTGGGTGTATAGTCACCAAACTTCATGGTCATGGTCCTTAGGTTGAGGAATTACAAAATTGTTAAAATAACGTCATTACGTAATCCAAGATGGCCGCCGTCTAATAAAAATAGCACAAATTCTTCAAAAATGTTTTTCTGAAGAACCGCCAACTGGATTTCGACAAAACTTGGTAGGAATGATCGATGTACAATGCTCTTTAAAAGTTGTTAAAATGGTGACCCCGGGGTCAAAATTGGGCGTGGCCCTATGGGGTCAAAATGGGGTCAAATTTTATTTTTTACCAAATATGGTCATGTCATATATCAAATTGAAGGTATCAACGAGGCGATCACTCTGATGCATTCTCTGTCGAAATCGGATGGTTATGTCATCCAAGATGGGCGCCGAAAGGTCAAAAGGTCGTTCTTTTATTAGAGATTTAAAAATTCTTCTTCACATGAACCGCTTGGCCCATGGTAGCCAAACTTAAAAGTTATGGTCCATGGGTGAAGCCTTTTCAGATTTGTTAAAATGTTGGTCATCGCTAATCCAAGATGGCCACCGTCTAAAAATAGCATACATTCTTGAAAAATCTTCTCATGAACCGCTCGCCGGATTTGGACGTAACTTGGTAGGAATTATCGAAGTACAATGCTCTTTCAAAGTTGTTAAATATGGTGACCCCGGGGTCAAAAATGGGCGTTGGGTCAAATTTTATTTTTGACCGAATATGGTCATGTTATATATTAAATCGAAGGTATCAATGAGGCGATCACTTTGGTGAATTATTTGTCAAAATCGGATGGTCATGTCATCCAAGATGGCCGCCGAAAGGTCAAACGGTTGTTCATTTATTAGAGATTTCAAAATTATTCTTCACATGAACCGCTTGGCCCATGGTAGCCAAACTTAAAAGTTATGGTCCATGGGTGAAGCCTTTTCAGATTTGTTAAAATGGAGGTCATCGCTAATTCAAGATGGCCACCGTCTAAAAATAGCATAAATTCTTAAAAAATCTTCTCATGAACCACTGGCCGGATTTCGACGAAACTTGATAGGAATGATCGATGTACAATGCTCTTTCAAAGTTGTGAAAATGGTGACCCCGGGGTCAAAAATGGGCATGGCCCGTGGGGTCAAATTGGAGTCAAATTTTATTTTTGACCGAATATGGTCATGTTATATATTAAATCGAAGGTATCAATGAGGCGATCACTCTGGTGAATTATTTGTCGAAATCGGATGGTCATGTCATCCAAGATGGCCGCCGAAAGGTCAAAAGGTTGTTCTTTTATTAGAGATTTCAATATTATTCTTCACATGAACCGCTTGGCCCATGGTAGCCAAACTTAAAAGTTATGGTCTATTGGTGAAGCCTTTTCAGATTTGTTAAAATGGAGGTCATCGCTAATTCAAGATGGCCGCCGACTAAAAATAGCATACATTATTAAAAAATCTTCTTCTCATGAACTGCTGGCCGGATTTCGACGAAACTTGGTAGGAATGATCGATGTACTATGCTCTTTCAAAATTGTGAAAATGGTGACCCCGGGGTCAGAAATGGGCGTGGCCCGTGGGGTCAAATTGGGGTCAAATTTTATTTTTGACCGAATATGCTCATGTCATATATCAAATTGAAGGTATCGATGAGGCGATTGTTCTGGTGCAATATTTGTCAGAATCGGATGATTATGTCATCCATGATGGCCGCCAAAAGGTCCATTTATTCAAGATTTTGAACGTCTTTTTCTCGGGAACCACATGGGTGATGCTGGCCAAACTTCATAGTAAGTTAAGATCCTTGGGTGAAGCATTTTCAGATTTGGTAAAATGAGTCATCGCTTACTCCAAGATGACCGCCATCTAAAAATAGCACAATGTTTTTAAAACACATATGAACTCAATGTCTCATTCTCCTTTGGTGTTCATGGAGTCAGGTGAGCGAATTAGGGCCATCATGGCCCTCTTGTTTATTTATTTATACTAATTAAATGCGTCACCTGAAAACATAATAATATAAAGTTTGATCATTGCACATCAAATTTGTTTTGCATATAACCCACGTCCGTCCGACCCCCCCAGCCCAGTCCAAGGTCAATGAGGACACTGTAAGGCAAACATTTTAAACTTTTTTTGTTATTAAATCTGCCAGCGAGGGGATTGATTAGCTTAATGATAACGATGCCCTTGTTTCATTTCTTCAACAACATTTTCCATTATCTTCTCCACAGGTATAGAATCAGAAACATCCTACCTTAGTGCTTCGCTGCGCAGATCACCAGAAAGAAGCGCATCTTCATTTGATGACTATACCCGTAACCCCGAGTCGACAAACAGAAGTTATTCCAACGATCTAGTTTGATTGTGATTCTCAGATTAAACAATACTTTGATAGGACCACATTTAACTTATGCGGACAGTATCTGGGGGTGTGCTGTTTCGGAATGTATCCATTAGGCCTAAAAAAAAAGAAGGTTTGTTTCCTGTTACGGGCCCGAAAAATATAGGGTCGGTAGGTAGGGATTTTTTAATTTTTTTTTTACTTTTTACTGTACAGTGTATGTATCATTGTAATTTAGTCAGACCGGGTCGGGTGAATCAATTTTTGACACCGCTGCTCATATACCTACTGCCCTGTGGAAGAGAAAAAAATGTAGGGGGTGGGTGGGGGCGTGATCACCACAAAATGTAGGGAGGGTGACGAACGAAAGAAATGTAGGGGATGGACTGTGTCACATGAATATCTCTTCCACAGGGAAGTATGTATGTTTACTGGAATAGTCCAATATTGAAGCATTAATATTTGGTAGGAAAAATAGTCAAAAGTTATAGTGTATCTAGAATCAATTGTTAGACACACTAAAGTAAACAATTACACAACTGTAACAGCTTTTTTTTTAAATTTCATGTCATTAGGAAATAACTTATTTTCCCTTCAAAAATGTCATGCCGCGAAAACACATGACACACAATTCTAATGCTGTAAATCGCCAATGCTGTAAATCGCCAATACTTACAGAGCAAGTGGCCTTAAATGGCGTAGATTTGGTGTGGACCATGTGGTAAATGCCATTTATCGACGAGCCATGGTCTACCACCCGAATCTCGTTGACCTTGCACCAAAAACATCGAAGAGCAATCAAACTGTTGCTCTCGCCGGCCATATTGGATACGGGACAGATAAAAAAAATAAAAATTACAGTCGGGGGTAAAACTAGATGGTCGGTCGGGTAACAGGAAACAAACATGTTTTTTTTTTACGCCTTATCATTATTTATAGCAGCTAAAACTTCATTGCAGTATTAGAGTTTCAGGTTTAACCAGGTTTCACACGACCGACCAGGCGGCCACTTCACTAAACTTTGTACCACTAAAATGTTCATAAGAGCAAAATTAATGTAAATCCATCAATTGAAATTTACAGACGATCCTAAATTTGCATTACGAACATTCCAGTCATACAAAACTTAGTGAAATGGCCCCTAGACTGTCGGTGTTTACAAACAATGAAGATCTTGTTCTGGATCCTCACTATTGTCTATTTTTCTGTATGTAGACATATAAACTGCCTAGCTATGGTGAATTGGTAAATGTGGCTGTGACTGGAGAAAGTGGGCTTATCATATGTGATATGTGACCAATTTAGTTCCTGATCAAATATCACTCGTGTAGCCTGATAACGATCTATTTTGCTTGTTAGAAGCATGATGGGCGTTTCATTGATGGAATGGCAAACAGTGCAGATCCTGATCAGACTGCAGATGAACATGCTGATCTGGATCTACACTGGTGTCAAAACCCATAAGCCCCATTTCTCCAGTCACAGTTATGGTTATTGGTATTGTAAATGAGCTCAGATATCATAACATTCATGCTACATTAGTTTTGTGTGCGTCTCAGATTGATGAAATTTTTGTAACAATTTCAGAAGTTTCACGAACATTTAGTTGTTTTTCAGCCAAAAAAAAGAAGGTTAAATATACATGTATATGATCTGATCCAGGCCCAAGTGCTACTAGTACAGTGAATATGGAGAGATAGAAAAATGTAAATTGTTCTATGTTATAAACGTTCTTTACACACAGTGATCTGATGAAACACTCTTTAATAACCAATCTTGCCTACAGAGTATATATACCGTGAATATGTCTCGTATAAACTACAAAGTTTGATGAATGGATACACTACGTGTTTCGGATATTTGCATGTAGAATAACGTCCACTCTTATAAGGTCGAGTATAAGTAATATCTGTGATAATGTCACTGTGTATGTGTACACAATTATATACAGATTTGCTCGAGATATTGTTGAATTCATGCGAATAGCGCTACATAGGCACCAAAATTAAGCGGTATGACTGCATTTGTATTTGAAATTACGACGTTCAGTAACAAGATCATATCTGAAGTTAGTGAACTTCCTGGACTAATACTGAAGTGATGGATGGCTGCTGTCTTGGGTGTGTGAAATGCGACTGGAGAAATGGGGCTTATGGATGTTGTGACCAGTGTAGATCCAGATCAGTCTGTGCATCCGTACAGTCGGATTAGGATCTCCACTGCTCACCATTCCATCACTGAAAGATCTGTCATACTTCTAAGAAGAAAATTAGATTGTTTATCAGGCTACAGTTGTGTCCTATTTGATCAGGAGCTACACTGATCACAAAACCCATAAGCCCCATTTCTCCAGTCTCAGCCACCAGTGAGATTATGTATCTCGCAAAACTAGACATTGTGTCTTTAATTTTTATATCTTTAAGTTAACTATACTTTTCTTCTAATGATACTGTCTGTTCATGATTGCAAAGCATACACACATATCATGAAATACACATGTACCTGCATTACAGTGGAACCTCTCTAAACCAGACACCCGGGTGCCACCGACGAACATATCTGTGATATACATATTGAGATAGCAATGCACCGTTGATCATGTTGAGTTACACTTGTGAACAAGAGTTGAGTTATAACACGATGTTGTCATCTTGTGATTTTGTACCTAAGAAGATGTGCGAATTTTCATGAAAACGGTCTACACTCGTTTACTCAAAGTCAAGGGGACGGGGGGAAAATACTTTGAGTTCGCAAACATTTGTGTTAACAAGTTATTACGTGGTTTAACATGAACTTGGGACCAAGAATTTTACTGAGTTATCAGGATTTTAACTTAAGAGAGTTTGGTAACGAGTGTATACTGTATATACAGAAACTGATATTTTCTTTAAACAATGTCAAAAGTTGATGAAACTAATTGTTGCATGGCAAATGCGGAATGTTTAATAAATGTCTTATAAAGTCATCACATATGATAGATCTTCCATATGATTATTACAGGTACAGAACTATATACATCATACATAACTTGACTCTTGTTAATGAAAAAGGTGTTTTATAACCTGGTTATAATCCTGTGTGGCCTGTATGTAAAATATATATCCATGCAAGTGTATTGATTTTAATACCACAGTTGCCTTGACATTTGTTTTGTTTATTCCGACTGATTCATGAGAGAATTGGACTTTTCGCATTTGCGACCAGTGTAGCCCCAGATCAGACTGCTCATCTGTGACTGATCAGGGTCTACACTGTTCACCACATGTTGATTGAAGCAACCTTGGTGGTTCTAACGAACCAGTTTCGGATCTCGGTTTTAATACAGGTGTGCTTCAGCTGATAAATACTAGTAAAAAAGCAATACAGTCATATTTGTCATGAGGATTACATGGATAAAATGCAAATGCATGCGCTGCATTAAGCTGACGTATTCGTGTTATGTAGAGTATTAAAGGTACATGCCCACGCAGCAGGTTACACTGTACTACTACTTTTCATTTTCTGTCATGCCTTATATGAGCCATTTGTTTACCCACTAACGAGTTATTTTTAATTATGGCGCGTGTTAATTGGTTTTAAATCGCATTTTATATGCCGCGACCAGAAAGGGTATTTTCCGACCTAGTGCTATTTTTACCAACACGCGTCACATGACAAGGTCAATCATATCACATCTTTGACATGCGCAGTGAAGTATCGGAAGTTGAGAAGAAAAATCTCTGTTCGAGTCTAAATCTCCACGTAACTCTTTCCATTTGGTGATCTGGTCGACAATATTAACCACTCTCTCTCTCTCTGTACTGCCTGTCCCTCAGACATTTCGCCTTTTCATACAATTTCCGTCCTGGACGTTTCGACATGTTGATATTCTTGTTTACATATTGGGCAGCCTACTGGCGCACGTAGTATACTGCGCATGCGCACCGCAAGCCGTGATGTGAAAGTCGTCGTCCCCACACATCAAAATAGACTGATAATTAATAAATGATTATATTTGTATAGCGGGCACTCGTAATTTTTAGAACTGGTGGAATAGGGACATAATTATACACTTATTTAATTCCTATAAAGAACATTTTGTGCCTACTGCGTGGGCATGTACCTTTAATGGCTAAAAGTTTGTCGACAGCAAAACGTGGAACAGACAGTAGTTAACATTTATATAAGTATGCTCAACTCTTTCAACCCTAAGGAACTGGAATGGACTGTGGTATGCTAATGTTCCGACCAATCCAATGGTCACAAAATAATTTTCAGATTCGTGCATTTATGAAAAGGGGGTGTTTTTGTTCTAAGAAATATTAAAATTACTTTCAAAAAGTGCAGATCCTGATGAGACGGCTCGTTACGAGCCGGCTCATCCGGATCTGCACTTTTTGCATAAACCGCTATAGCGGGATTTCGGGTTGAAAGGGTTAAACTGCAGCTATCCTACATGTATATGGCCATGTAGGCAGTGCAACATTCACACATGTTAATAAGTTGCTATGTTCCTTGAGTGGCCGATTTCATCAAAATTGCAAAGTATACTTATCTAGCAAAGCATACTTTGATGGAGTAATCATTTATTATTTCCGAAATGCATTATTTCATATAGAACTAACGACTGCATATATTTAATGATTAAAAGTATGCAGAATTATTTTACTGAATTTATTACATTATCACAGCCAAAATGGCTGTGATACTGTAATAAATTCAGTATAATAAAAATTAATAAATGTATCATTAAATTGAAAATGTCTCCCTCAAAGTAAACTTTGCTAGATATTAAGTATACTTTGCAATGTTGGTGAAATAGGTTTCAGATCATCGCGCCATTGTTTACCTTAGCTTCTCGACCAATGAAATAACAGCAGCTCGTCTCAATGAATCGCATATTGCCACACTTTCGCCAATATATATTAAATTAATCATTAAATGTACCGCCGCTATATTTAGAACTGATTTTATGCCTTGTTGTCATCAGTTCACGAGACTCAAGCATGTTACCACCCACACACGCGCTCACTTCGTGTCACACCGCATGATATCACCTTCTAGTATAGCGATTGTACATCACGTGTAGGGGTCGACCTTCGTGACTGGGCTGGTAAGCAATAAGTACGTTATCGTTCACATATTGAATTTTTAATAAATTAATTTCTATCTCGCTAACGCTCGCAACGAAATTAATTTTTTAAAAAGTCAATATATTAACTATAACTATTACTTATCTCAAGATAGCTTGATATCCCCGGGTAACTATATGCGACTAATCACGTCAACATTGCACTTAATACGTTTATGCTTGGCTACGTGCAATTTCTGAATCAGTTCGTGCTTCGTGCAGCTGAATATAGAAGTCGTGCAGATTCGTTATTCGGCCTGGAACGAATTGCGTAAATCTGTAGACTAGGCTTCATGAGTTTACTTGCTAATCACTCGTCAACAACACAATCAAACCATCTTTTCTCGTGGTGGATCTCATATGTGCATGTCTAAAACAAATGGCGCTTATTGAATGTGTTACCAGTGTATCTCCTGATCAAATAGCACACTCCTGTAGCTTCATAATGATCTATATTGCTTGTTGAACGCGTCACGTGTTTCATTGATGGCATGGCGAACAGTGTAGATCATGATCAGACTGTGCGGATGCACAGGCTGATCTGGATCTACAGTGGTCGAAAAACTCATCAGCCCCATTTATCCAGTTACAGCCACATATATCCTGCTTATCAATAAAACATCGCGTATCTTTCATAAGTTTGAAGCGCAACAGTGACAGCTCGCTCGCGCTTCTCGTTATCTCCAGAATTGTTTTTCCACCGTTCTGAACTTTGAGCACTCGTGCTCACGGTGGGTTATCTGCGTCATGAGTCTCATCAACCGTACAACATAACATGCATACCAATTATACAATATGCATGTACAGTTGCCATTCAGTATAGCATTATTAGAGACTAATCACTTCCAGTTATCGCAATAACATTTAAAATAACCTATGTACAATTATAAAGTTGGCAATCAACAAATGTACATGTATACGGTTTTTAAAACAAGAGAAGGGTATATAAGACATTTGATATTTTACATACGTATTACAATACTTGTTGCGTAATATGGAGTTACATGAATACACACTCCGGACTATATCAGGGCATGGGATCATGTGCTATATTGTTTACACTTGGGTATAGTATATATCGTGCCGATGACGCACTCTTCATAAGTGTAGCCGTTTCGAAGTTATTTCGAGAAAAAAACTTATATTTATGTAAGTTCTCTCGAAATATCTCCGAAACGGCTACAGGTAAGTATTCTCGAAATAACGATATAACGAGATGGGTACAGACAGCTATACGACCAACGTCATCACTACAGCATACACTGTAGTGTGCAGGGGCGGATCCAGCATTTGGGGAACGGGCGGGGGGTTGTCTAGTTGCGAAGGTAACTCTTGAAATCTACTCCCGTAGACACCATTTTAATATAAGTAAAGCGCTTTTACTGGCTAACTTAGCCTGTTAAAGGTACATGCCCACTCAGTAGGCACAAACTGTTATTTATATCAGAGACATCATCTGAGACATTTTCTGGCAAAATAAAAATTCATTCGCCATTACCCCACGTATTGATTGGCATTAGTGTTTCCTTAAAATGTTAACGACCATTACTATTTATACTCCCTATTTATTTGTTGATGTGCAATTACCATACTTTATAATCTGTCGAAAATATTATTTTTTTCAGGTGACACATTTAATTAGTATAAATTAAAAAATACATGTAGCATGCCTCATTTGTATATGAAAATAGCCTGATACCAACGCGCGTCACTATCAATAAAATAAATATTACTAAATGATTATATCTGTAATGAGGGCATTCGTAATCTTTAGAACTGGTGGAATAGTGACACAAGTTTACACTTATTTAATTCCTATATAGAACATTGTGTGACAACTGAGTCGGCATGTACCTTTGAAGCATGAAATACGTTTTAAACAAGTATTGCAGGGTACTGTCGGAGTTCATCGGGAACACTTATACTTTACTAAAGAGTGAATCGGGAATAATGTATCACGTGCATGATGACGTAGTATCCTACCATTAATACTGGTCCAGTAATTGCTGAGATGTAGGCAACTGTATGTTTAGTTGGTGTGGGCCTAAATAACAGATACACATACCGTACACCACCCAATAACTATCTGGGGCGCGTTTCACTAAACTTCGTACGACTAAAATGTTCGTAAGTGCAAAATTATGATAGTCTGTACATTTCACATTAACAATGTGTTCTTGAAAACAATTATTGGATTTACATTTATTGAGCATAGGCTGCATATGCAGCCTATGCTCAATAAATGTAAATTCATCAATTGAAATTTCCAGACGATCCTAAATTTGCACTTATGAACATTTTAGTCGTACGAAGTTTAGTGAAACTGCCCCCTATTGTATGCTGCCATATAGTCTTTTGCATTATATTGCTAGATTCTTGTAACGAATGTGTTTTGCCATCTTTAGAGCATGTAGAACAAAACTGCGGTTGGTTACATTTTTATCGACCATTCCTATGGCCGCCATCTTGGATTTCAAAATGGTCGCCCTGTAATGCTACATTCATTATATATACTGAGCAAAAAAAGAAACGTCCCTCCCTGTTTAAGTGAAGATTGCCAGATACCCAAAAGAGGTACAGTAATACATCCCAGATAAAAATGAAGCTCATTCAATTATGGATAGATGCTAGTTCATTAGGTGTTGCTAGCCTGGACGGTTTCGGAGCAATACGTCGGCGACGTCGATAGGGGTCAAAATGTAAAATCCTGAACGTATCGACATGCTTGTAATAATGATTTAAAATGACACATAATCGTTTGCAAATACCGTTTTACATTATTCGTCTTGCGTGACCTCAATTTCTGTGCATATATACTGTAATTCATGAATAAATGACGTAACGTAACGTAGACGTGTGGCGTTAGACAAATTCCTCTATCAGCGCTACAGCGGTCGCGAAAATTATGGATGTGGGAATTCTTGACGATTCATTCTCACTTTACGATCTGCCACTTAAAACGATGACTAATTGGTTAGAGAGTTGGTGCCTCTGCTTGCAATGACGTCGAGAAGGACCACAAAAGCGGGTAACGCTGGGTGAATGGGTCAATTATTGGGTGCTTTATTTGCGCCGTTCAATAATTTTCTAGTCATAGCGTCTCAGAAGTTTATGCATCGGCTATCTATACGCCATCAGAGTTCATGACAATCGACGTTGCCGTAAGTTAACGTGATGTAAGGTTCTCGTCTTCTGTTCGTCATAGCAGATTTAAAAGCACACAGAATGTCATAAACATCACATGTATACCAGAGTTATGTGACACATCACTGAATGTTCTTTTAAAAACGTTCAAAGTCAGTGTTGTTTGTCTTAACCTCCGTCGCAGACGTTAAAGTTCCAATAAACTGACTTTTCTGGTTTTTGGGCAGTCGTCACGCCATGGAAATGGTGAAAAATTAAAACTTTATTCAATTTTGCAATAGTCCCGTATCACATGAATGGTTTAACGTGAGCTGAAGAAATTTAGTTTCCATGTGTATAGCTCGCACGAGCTAAATGTGTAAATTAGCATCCTGGTTGCTAAGTAACGTTTACACCGCATAATGGAATAAACTGTGCATGCCCGTATGCCCACCGTTCCCTGTGTATCAGATATATGCACATTGCACATATTATACATACATGGGTTAAGTTACATGTAGGCTAGCTTGCTACCTCGTTTCAGTATTAACCCTTCCTACGCTGTTGACGGAAATTGCCGTCTGCTGTTTTTCATTTTTGCTTTAATTCTTAACAAAACACTGGTTTTGACAGCTCATGAGAATCGTCTCCACTGGAGACGATTCTCATGTGCTGTCAAAACCAGGTTTTTGTCGAGAAATATGGAAAATAAAACATTTCCAGCAGACGACAACATTTAATTCAGCGTAGTAAGGGTTAAATGTGGCTGTGGCAGGAGAAATAGGGCTTAAAATGGCATTTGTGATCAGTGTAGCTCTTGATCAGATTGCATACTCCTCCTGTAGCCGGATAGCGATCTATATTTCTTGTTAGAAGCATGACGGGTGTTTCGGGTGATGGACTGGCGAACAGTGCAGATCCTGATCAGACTGCGGATGCACACTTTGATTTGAATCTACACTAGTCGCAGAAAACATACGTTCCATTTCTACAGGCACAGCCACGTATCATGCCACTATTTACCTGAGACATTTAGCGGCTACCGAAGTGCCGTGGTTGGTATAATTACACAGGTGGGTCACCACCATTGATTTTTGCTAAGTAGCTATATCAAGGTGCATGATCATGTGCTTACAACAAGAACAACAATGGCTGAAAGTGTTGAAAGCGCGCCCACTCCAAAGTAAGTAGTATTTGATATTTTCCTTAATAGGCAACGGATTTTTATGAAATATGGAGCAGCAAACGCGTCTTCATAAGCTGCATTACTTACGTCGTTTTTGCGAAAAATCGATTTCCGTGTCCGTAAACTGTGATCTATGTAAACTCCGTGGCTGAACGGGGGGGGCGGGGTTGCAACCCCGGAACCCCCCCCCCACTCCAGATCCGCCCCTGATTTGTCAGATTAACCAGCTATACGGGCTGCTGGGGATCAAGGCTAATTGTAGTCTGGGGCGGATCTGGAGGGGAGGGGGGGGGGTGTTGTTACGGGTTCCCCAAATGCTGGATCCGCCCCTGGTAGTATAGGTGAGCAATCTGATAAGCTACTATTGTAGTCAGAAATTAAATAAGTCCAAATTTGTCAGATCTATGCCCATTTCTTTTATTTAATATTTACGCGGCAATTGATCGACCACTGTACGTCTATGTCGACAGTCAATTGATTGGCCACGAGATTTCACCAACATTGCAAATCATACTTGTCTAGCAAAGTGTACTTTGAGGGAGTAATAATTTATTTTTCCCGATATGCATTACTTCATATAAAACTAAGAACTGCATATATTTGATGACTAAAAGTATATTGAATATTGAATTTATTACATTATCACAGCCAAAATGGTTGTGGTAATGTAATAAATTCAGTATAATAAAACTTAATAAATTTCTCCCGCAAAGTGTACTTAGCATTTGGCTGAAGGTATCAGTGAGAAAAGGGGGCTAACTCCAAGAAGGAGTTAGCCCCCTTTTCCCACTAATACCTTCGATTTACGTTACCTCTTGCACGTACATTGTTATTGCGTAATTGATCATTCAAGTGCGCGCGTATGTGGTAATTGCAGATTTGTGAGCAATTCCGCACCAACTGACAGGTATAAAGCAGATTAAAGCGTGTAATTGTAGCAGGAGAAGTAGGGCAAAACGTCGTGTGGCATTTGTGACCAGTCTCGCTCTGGGGGCCGTTTCACTAAACTTCGTACGACTAAAATGTTTTTAAGTGCAAATTTAGGATCGTCAGGAAATTTATGGATTTACATTTATTGAGCATAGGCTGCATATGCAGCCTATGCTCAATAAATGTAAATCCAATAATTGTTTACAAGAAAACATTGTTACTGTGAAATTTACAGACTATCATATTTTTGCACTTACGAACATTTTAGTCGTACGAAGTTTAGTGAAATGGCTCCGCAGATCTGTATTTGCGACGGGAGAAATAAGCTGCATGTACAGTGAAACCTGTCTAATCCGGACACCCTGGGAGGTCCCCATGGTGTACGGCTTAGAGAGGTTTCACTGTAAATCAGACATTTGATCATTCTGAGCCATGGTTATGTGCTATGCGAACACGAACAGACATTATCACCTGAGATAAATGACCAAGAAACTCATAAAAAATATCATCACAGGTGTTTTCTTGGTGTCCGGTTTAGAGAGGTTCCACTTTATATAGCAGTTGTGGCCATTCTGACTCCCGGTATGCTAACGCACTGCTACATGAATAGCCTGAAAATGGTATACGCCGTTTGTTAGAAGTATGGCTGGTGTAGGCCATGAACGGCATGGTGAATGCGCAGCCTGATATTTGTGTGGCTGTTACTTTAGAAATGAGGCGTATGGATTTTGCGACCAATGTAGACCCAGATCAGTCTGATCTAGATATGCACCATTCCATCAATATACCCCTTCATTCTCTCAGTTCGTAACATATATAAGGAATATATGAGGAAACAAACGAATACATTCTCAAGACACATATCGATGGTCTAGTAACATAAGGTCGTAACTGCTATGCTTTAGCACATCAGTTACGACCTTAAATAAGATACATATTGCAACAAGGTTTCATGTAGCATGATTAAGTTTATAATACGTATAGTGTAATTAAACTTGTGTATGGGCCACCCGGCTAAGGACAGGGACATTATGACGTGTGCAGCCGGCTTAGTACCCGGTCTGGCATGGCATACACCGCCTGTCATTCAGTCAAACTAACCCGGTCAATGAAACACAAGTCCTGCTTCGAACAATCAATATAGATCGTTGTCAGGCTACAGGGGTGTGATATTTGATCAGGGGGACACTGGTAAGAAATCCCATAAGCCGCATTTCTCCAGTCACAGCCACACAATGTACCTACACTCGGCACAAAAGACAAAACTGTTCTTCTTCATAATCACCATACTTCCAGTTACAATACAGGGGCGCCTTTCACTAAACTTCGTACGACTAAAATGTTCGTAAGTGCAATATTTCACATTAACAACGTGTTCTTGTAAACAATTATTGGATTTACAGGTATTGAGCATAGGCTGTATACAGCCTATGCTCAATAAATGTATATCCAGCAATTGAAATTGTCAGACGATCTTAAATTTGCACTTACGAACATTTTAGTCGTACGAAGTTTAGTGAAACTGTCCCCAATTACGTATTTTCAGACGTTAGCTCAGCGATCAATGTTCAACCTGTGCAAACGAGTTTGTCTTGGAAGTCTCACCACGTCATGGTAACTCAGTCACAACTAAAGTCCTGACCAGTCTAGCCTCTGTCAGCTACTACCCTCATGTAATGTAGTCTGAACAGAAGCCCGAATATTTGTGCACCAGATTATGTCGATGCATTCTGACGACATAGCCAGAATTTGGGATTCTGTCCCGCTATTTCATTTAAACTTCCTAAAATAGTTCTGCGAAGTAAAATGGCGTCGATGACGGTGAATTTACGGAAAGGACGGAGTGTTCCCGAATGTATATGTATGTACAGATCTAGCAGTATAACGATCGCCAGATCTACTAGTCAATGTCCTACATCACATTCTGAGTATTCTAATTATTCACTGAATATAATTCCATAGTCTGTGATGTCGGAATAGGACGTTGATACGACATATACGTCTGTAGAATGAGTCACTGGTATGCAAATATTTTGCTTATCTCAATGATAATGCAATAATGCAGAATAATGAATGAAGGCTTATATCCGCTAGTATCCATGATAGAAATCTCGGCGGGATACAACGCCGAATAAGGATTTATGCTCATGGTGGACACTGTATGCCACGAATACCAGCTAGTTTGGCTCGGTTCTACCTCCATTTTTATTTCCGAATTATCTCAACAATCTCTGGAGAAATTTGGACGAGATAACGTTCAGGGGCCGTTTCACCAAACTTCGTACGACTAAAATATTCGTAAGTGCAAAATTATGATAGTCTGTAAATTTCACATTTACCACTTATTGGATTTACATGTATTGAGTATGCAGCCTATGCTCAACAAATGTAAATCCATCAATTGAAATTTCCAGACGATCCTAAATTTTCACTTTCGAACCTTTTAGTCGTACGAAGTTTAGTGAAACGGCCACCAGATACTCCGGAAAAGTGTACAATGTATGCGATAATCATGCAACCCTCATAGCTAAAGCTGTTTCGCAGTTATGTCGAGAAAACTTAAGTTTTCTCGAAATAACTTCGAAACAGCCTAGCTGTGACGACGGCGTCGTCGGCAGTCGACAGACGGTGCTATATTATTTGCCGCTGTACACGTATATGCCCTTTATCGCATCAACTCGCTTCAGAAGTTGCTGAGATGTTTAGGAGAACATGTAGAAGCAGACCAACTGGGGGCCGTTTCACTAAACTTCGTAGGACTAAAATGTTCGCAAGGGCAAAAATATGATAGTCTGTAAATTTCACATTAGCAATGTTTTCTGGTAAACAATTACTGGATTTACATTTATTGAACATATGCAGCCTATGTTCAATAAATGTAAATCCATCAATTAAAATTTCCAGACGATCCTAAGTTTGCACTTACGAACATTTTAGTCGTACGAAGTTTAGGGAAAGTGCCCCCTGTAAAGCCGGTGCACGTGACATGCACTACCCATCACGACGTTATTCACGTATACTTATATTGCGTGTCACCACAAAGGTACGTTTAGTATAAGTTAGATCACGCTTCGTCCGCATGTACGAGGAGATAATCTGCGAGCTTTAACGAGCGGATTATCGCTCGTACATGCGGACAACGTGATGTAACTTATTTATCACATCCGCATGGGCATACCTTGTACACGAGCTGTGTAACAGCGAACACACATCTAAGGTAAACATCTATATTTTCCCGAGTGGCCGATTTAGGGGGTTCCACTGTACTTTCCGTCAATAGCACAAACGCTATTTATTTGCCAGTTTTTGTCTGGGTCATACGACGTCCTGATTTACGTCCCTGATATTACACACATGTTTGTCAAATACATTTCTATTTTAATCAACTCATCGGTGCATTTGAAACAATAAAATAACAACATGAGCTCACCTGTGAAAACATTACTCTGACTGCAATGGAATAACGGGAAATGATCGGCAGCTAATACGAAGGAAGACTCGTACGTCAATTACAAGGCAGATTACTTGTTGAAAGGTAGACTGAACTTTTAAATATGAGGCAATCCATGTGATTATGTACGGAGCCCCGCAGGGTACATATCATATTTTTTTTTATTAATTCGTTAATAGCATACATTTTGTAATTATTTTTCATGGGTTATCAGATAATTACGGAGCCCCGTAGGGGACGTAGAATTTTTTTTTATTAATTCGTTCCCATGAAATAACAATTCGTTCCCTCAATTTAACAATTCGTTCCCACGAATTAACAATTCGTTCCCACTAAATAACAATTCGTTCCCTTAATTTAACAATTCGTTCCCTCGAATTAATAATTCGTTCCCACGATATATCAATTCGTTCCCACGAATTAACAATTCGTTCCCGTGGGAACGAATTGTTATTTCGTGGGAACGGGAACGAATTGTTAAAAAAGAATTCTACGTCCCCTGTGGGGCTCCGTAATTATCTGATATCCCATGCAAAATAATTACCAAATTTATGTTATTTGCTGTAAATGTGGTGTGACTTGCTTAATGGGGTTTATGGCATTTGTGACTAGTGTAGCTCCTGATCAAATTAACCCGAATGCTCTGTCTGTAACGCAGGGCGACTTACAAGGTACATGTAAGTCGCCCTGCGTTACAGACAGAAAATTCTGGTTACTGATCAAATATGACGTGCATTTAGCTGATAACGACATATACTGCATTACACGTGTTTCATTGAAGCACTTTTTCGAAAGTTGCAGGTCCTGATCAGACTGTGCGGATGCACGGGTTGCAAAACCAATAAACCCCATTTTCCCAGTAACATCTTCAAATGATAGCGAAAATTGACGAAAAAAATGCGCATACTATGAAAATTTCGTCAACTTTCTACGCCATTTCATGAACAATCTCGCATTTTCTTAGGTACAACATCACATGGCGTGTCTCATATAGTATTCATAATTGTGTAAGAATGGAGAGGTTGAATATAGCCTGATCAACTGAGTAAATAAGACGGTATTAAATACCCGATATCTAACAACAATATTTGTATAGAGTCTATCCACGTCATAGGTCTCGTATTATAATTATGTGCATGTGACTGAAGAAACGTGGTTCATGAGTTTTTTTGGGACCAGTGTAGAACCAGATCAGCCTGTGCATCCGCACAGTCTGATCAGGATCTGCACTGTTCGCTATTCCATGAATGAAATACCCGTCATGTTTCTAACAAGCAATATAGTTAGCTTTTCAAGCTGCGCGAGTGTGTTCTTTGATTAGGATGTACACTGTTCATACATCCAATAAGTCCTATTTTTCAAGTCACAGCCACATATTAGGCGGTATTCTCTGCATGACATTGGCCTATTCAAATGCGTTATAATTGCCTCGTATAGGAAATTTTTCGAGCTTCAAGTTGCCTTTTGTGAGTATTACACAAGGAATCGTATTACACGGCAAAGTGTTTACATTTGTGTCACGTGCGGCGCTAGAAACAAATATTTGGTGTGAGGCGCATGACATAACGTGTCCATAATTGAGCACGCCATGTGGTTTTGTTACTTCGGGTATTATAGTATATTCCGCATGTACTCTGAAAATATTTTCAACTGTTGACGCCGTGTACGTGTTAGCCACTATCACCATCGCATCCACGAGGTCTGATCGGCGAGGCGCCTAGACTATTCGCCAGTAAGTCTGTGATTTAATAAGATGATTCACTAAGTACGGTACATGCTACAGTCATGCCCGGCTCTGGGGAACGTTTCACTAAACTTCGTACGACTAAAATATTCATAAGTACAACTTTAGGATCGCCTGGAAATTTCAATTGATGGATTTACATTTATTGAACATATGCTGCTTATGCAGCCTTAGAATGAATAGTCATACTTCCGCTCTCGCTACAGTATGAAAGCGGTGCTCTATAAATACGTTAGCAACTGTTTGCGACGCGATTCGAGATGCGGCATTTTGGAACACGATTATGATCGAACTAGTATACAAACGGTCCTGATATTATCTCTACAAGTACAATAAATCATTATTTTTCTGACCTGCGCATATCAAAACAGCATGGTATGGCGATGTTGTGCTTTTAAACGCGGGTGTTAAAAACGACCATCATATTTTCTGTGTGTTCTCCATATTGTTTCCATTTCCCGATTCATTCGGATATCCCCGCATGTGAAACATTCAAATCTGGACCTAATCACGTGTTTAGTGGGCGGGGCTATAGCGACATACACATGACGTCATCCTACAAACTTACTACGAACCCACCGGAAATAGTAAATAGTAAGCGCGTTTGCTTCTGTTCGGGTGTTAGTAATACGTCAAATTCGGCTTCAATAACTTCCTTTATTGATTGGTCAATCACACTTAATTTTGAATTCAAGATTTTTTTTCTAAACCTTTGCCTTTGGTTTTAAATTGCTTGTCACAATGAACACATGTTGTGGCGGCCATTGTTTCGCGCGGTATGTCAGCATTCCAAATATGGCCGCCGCTACCATATATGGAAACTAGAGTAATCATGAGAGATCACGTGACTAAAGATGGCGGCGGATGGAAACGGCTGCAACGTCCAGACAATAATTTTGCGAATAAAGTCAAATATATCAACAAATAAACATATTTTTGGGCTTATTTTGCGAAATTGTTTATTTATATACATATACATATATGTGTAGATTATTTTTGTCACTTTTATCGATGTTTATGGGGAAGTATAATTTTGCTAACGTGAATAATGAATAGAGCATTGTAGCGGTAATAGCCGATTACCGCTACGCATATTGTAGCTAATGCAGCCTAGCCTATGCTCAATAGATGTAAATCCAATATTTGTTTAAAATAAAACATTGTTAATGTATAATTTACAGACTATAATAATTTTGCTCTTCCGAACATTTTAGTCGTACGAAGTTTAGTGACGCCGCCGCCGTGTTTGACCGACATTGAATTTGAAAGGTATCCAGTGAGGTGGAAAGGAAATATAAATTCCACAGCTCATGTGGAATCAAATTCCTTAAAGTTATATTGCCTTACGACATAACTTACGGAAGATTTTGTTCTTTTTTTCGTAAAATGTTCAATGATGTTCTCCATGCATGTAAATCGAGTTGCAAAGCTTGATATTATACCATGTATACGCAGACAATCACTTTCCCACAGCGTCGCAACTCGTGATACATCTTTGCAAATGCCGAGCCTACTGTCTGCATATTAACTCTTACACCGCTATTCACAACAATTATCGTCTGCTGTTGCTTTTATATCTTGTCTTATTCCTCAATAAAAGCATGGTTTGACAGCACTTCAGAATCATTTCCAATGGAAATCATTCTGAAGTGCTGTCAAATCATGTTGCAAATTATTCGAAAGTGCTGTCAACGCATGTTTTTGTTGATAAAAATGGAAAATAGAAAACAGCAAATGACAAAAAAATAAGATAGCGGTGTAAGGGTTAATTGATTGTCACGTGCTCGCTATTTATCATACACCAACGCTTACGCTGTTGCAATACGTGATGTGAATTAATAATGTTTTGCTGAATTGCTGTTGTGCATTTAATGCAGTTCAGATTAACCATTGGATAACACAGTAGGCATGTTGCGGGAAATGGCACATTTGCGTGTTGTGCATCATGTCTACGTGCAATTTAACTGCTAACCTGAGTGAGTACGTAAATAATTACAACCACATTCGAAATGGCCTTCCAAACCGACCGATAATAATTATGTCCATTTAACTGTTTCAACACATACAACAACACACTGTATCTATATTTAGCGTATTTATTTGTATAAGTGATTTGCTACATACATGTAGCCTATATACAGCTTTATCCCGTCAACACAGTGCGTATGTGCCGTGAAACACGGTGCCGTGAAACATTTTTGATATCCAGTCAATACTATTTTTGCATTTTACAGCCATTTTTAGGTGTTGACGGGATAAATAGAATAGTAGGTATAGTGCCGTGAATGGGAAAACATATCTGGCGCTGCACGAAAACGTGATGTGCTCGGCAGAGCTCGCCCATCCCGTTTCCTGAGCCTTGCCAGATATTTTTTCCCATTCACGGCACTAACCTACTATTCTCTATATATGACCTTTATAGTCAGATACGGTAGTTTGGTACAAACAAGATGTAACAGATAAATATCTCTTAGAATAGTAAGCGTTAAATAGAGGATCTCAAACGAGTTTCTATTTGATATGAGATTTATGAAACCAGTCACGCACAATTTTTGCACCGAGCCTCTGGCGACGTGTATAAAATTGCGGATGAGTTTCATAAATCTCATACCAAATGGAAACTCGTTTGAGATTCTGTTTATCACATGATTTCACATGGCGAAGAACAGATAACTTGGACACATCCAATACGTTTCGATGAACAGACGCCATTGCACTCAATTAATAATTTATGCAAATATAATTTCACTCTGCAATGGGACAAAACATTGCTGGTTGTAAAGTTTATTAAGTCTCCTTGTCTGGTAATTTGTGTAGTTATGTGGACCGTCACGACATTATCTGACTATGCTGACAGTCACGGCATGGGACTAGAAGTGCTGTCAACGCATGTTTGGTTTGGTGAAAGTATACATTAACAATGTTTTCTTTTAAACAAGTATTGGATTTACATTTATTGAGCATAGGCTGCATAAGCAGCCTATGCTCAATAAAGGTAAATCCATCAATTGAAATTTCCAGGCGATCCTAAATTTGTACTTACGAATATTTTAGTCGTACGAAGTTTAGTGAAAACGTTCCCCAGAGCCGGGCATGACTGTATCATGTACCGTACTTAGTGAACCATCTTATTAAATCGCAGACTTACTGGCGAATAATAATCATTAACACAAACCTAACCAGCAGACAAAATTCTGTTAGCTACACAAGCAAACAAATTGGCCCATTTATGTAAAATTTGTGTTGCCATTATTTATTGCACTGTAGAAAGTTCAAGCAGGCGTATAAAACTGTACTTGTAATTATATCACATTGTTCCGCTTTCCGATACTCGATCGAAATTACGTAAGCGAATTTCGATCAGGCGCAAGCGTTCCAGGCAGCCTAGTTCTAACAGACGTGGTTAGCCAATCGTTACAAACATTTCCTGCCATTCTGACTGATGAGAAATTTGTCATTTGAAACTGAATAAATAGCAGCAGAACTCCCTGTACTACTGCATGCCGTAAGGAAAAAGACCCGATAACTGTTATCGGTACCAAACGGCGTAACCTACTAAATAGCAGTGTTAACACATTCACCCCTATAGTAATTGGAATGGATTTTGTTAAGTAAATTTTGCAACCAATTCAACCGTCGCAAAATGATTTTCAGACTAGCCCATTTATGAAAAGGGGGCGTTTTTTGTTTTTTGTTCTTAAAAATATGAAAATTACTTGCAAAAGTGCAGATTCTGATGAGATTCTGAGATTCTGATGAGACGGCTCGTCACGAGCCGGCTCATCTGGATCTACACTTTTTATCCAAGCATATTTGCTTGGATATAGTCCTTATACGGTTTTTTGAGACCTCGCATGTTTTATGCAAATGATAATTGTCGACCAACGAACGTACTTCATGTTTCATGATTCTAGTTTTGTTAGGAAGGTTATATTTTTAGCGCAATGATCGACCGCTCCACATGTAATTTATACGTATTATACGCCATGAAAAATAGTTCTGATAGTGAGCTGACATTATATTGTGTAGTGTAATACATGTGTTGTTAATTTTTCTGTACGACATTTATATTACAAAATGTTTATCTGCTTTAATATAATATAAACTGACATGTATTAATTTGAGTATATTATTTTTCACGCGCAATGATACAATTAACCTCGTGTTAAGTAGTTTCCGCCATTTTATGCGACAAATTACAGAATCGTTTACATAGTCATAGGTCAATGGCTCGATAAAAATCCAACATTGGACAGCGAAATGATGATGATTTAAAACAGAAACATTGTTTTTTGACAGTTACATACCGCATGCTTTAAATAATCATCTTGAGCCATCGATATTATTAATCAGTGTCCATTTTACTTAAAACATCAACTAATCTATAATGACGTTACACAGCATATGCAGTACGATACACTTCACAAAGGAAACATTGTCTTAGAGTTTGAATAATTTTAGGTTCCGCCGAACGAACGAGTACGCCGAAATATATTTCCGTACAAATCCAAAAACCTATTTATTATATACCCGTTCAACAAAACATGCATCCTAATCATTAAATAATCCGATAGTGTGATGAAATGCGACTCTCTATTATTTTTGTTGAACAATCCGAGCGCCTGTGATGGCTTCAGTTTATGCAAATTGACAAGGTCATTTCGCGCACCTGAATCGATACAATAATCAGGGGTTAAAATTTCACTCGCCCAGCTCGCCATGGCGAGTGCTTTTTGTGGCGGTCGAGTACTTTCTACAGGCACTCGCCCAGTTTGGCGAGTGAAAGATTTGGTCAGGACAATTAATTCCATCGATAACGGCCAACAAATGGTATTAATTCAGCGACCATTTGTTGTTTACAGTTTACGTCAATTTGCGGGAAGTAAGATTCAAGCAGTGTCTATGTACACGGTTACGGGTATAATCTCTAGCGATTTTGAACACGGTCCATATCGGGCAAGTTTTAATTCACGGATTATTTGTCGGCTTACGCGGCCGGGCTAACAAATAATAGGACTGCGAGTATAGACTAGTGTATACGCGGCCACATATATCGTTCTCGTATACAGTTGGGTTAACGCGCATTTCAGACGCCGAACATAACGGCTTGGGGACGAAACGGTCGGCGCCGGGTCCGAAACCATTGAATTTAGTAATTAAGGCAGCACGCAGCGCATGCAACATAGCCACTATAAATTAAACTAAATCTATGTCACTCAACGCTTATAGAAAATAAGAAGTGTGCAAGCCTCTGAGCAAATTCGCTGCTTTTTGTTTGTTTATGTTCATTTAATACTTAAAATATAAATAACAATAATAGTGAATATGTCTCATACGTTTTGGTAATGATCATATGTAAAAGCTTTTTTTTATAAATAAGATGCAACATTACAAAAACTGGAAATAGCAATTTATTTTTAAAAAAAAACTGGGCAAGTAACTTTTTGACCTGGGCAAGTACTTTTTTTATTTTTTACCTACCTTGGTTCTACCTTGGTTGAAGGCCGTTTCTTGTAAGCTAGGCTTGTACTGGCCTATTTTAGCGACGTCAAATTGGATAATTGTCTTTGAAACTGGGGGGAGAGCGCAACTAAATCATGGTTAAAATGTCTGTACAATATTTTCACGTGTTGAATTTGCTGGTCTCTTCTCCCAGGCGGAGTTGAGTGAACTTTTGAAACTATTTAGTGTGTTCGAATTTACACAATCACTAGGGAGTGCATTCCAGTCTGTGACGACTCTTTGAGAGAATACTTTTTATTTTACTGCGAAGGATTTCAGGACTTTCAGTCCTTTGATTTCCAATACCACTATACAGGCCTGGTGTTGAAATGGTTTGTCTAGTCTTATTATTCACTGAGTGGAAAATAATGTTATTATAAAACATACATTGTGTATATATATATTTCCCTGTGTTTCTGCCACTGATTGGTATACATGTACAAGGTGCATGATCACGTGGTTAGAACACCAACAACAACAACAATTGCTGAAAGTGTTGACAGCGCACCCACTCTAAAGTAAGTATTATTTGATAGTTTCCTTAATATGCAACCGATTTTGATGAAATATGGCGCAGCAAACGAGTCTTCATGAGCTGCATTTTGTGGTCTCGGGACTTCGGCACATATTTATGTCGTTTTTGCGAAATATCTATTTCCGTGTTGGTATTGTCAGTAAACACGGACATCGATTCTTCGCAAAAACGACAGAAGTTTGGGCCAAAGTATTGAGACCACCAAACTTAACATGACGCGTTTGATGCGCCATATTTCATAAAAATCAATTACAGAATACGGACAATATAAAGGAATACGTACCTGGAATGGGAGGCGCTTCTGGAAGTTTCAGTAAGTGTTGTTGTTCTTATTGTTGTTGTTGTTGTAACCACGTGACCATGCACCTTGATGTAGTTGTGCTGTGTTATTGTTTATTATAGAAAGTCAAGTGTATTCATTCAGTGGGCTCGGTAGATAAACAGGGCACAACGTGTGCGATCACCAAAGACCCAGATCAGACCGCGTCTGATTAGGGACTACGCTGTTCACCATTCAGTCACGGCGGTAGCCACTATGCCATCAATACATAGTTCATATCCAATTCCGACTGTGTGAATGTATTTGAAGATCAGGATCTATAATTATTGCAGATGTCACAAGCTACTGATTTCAGCCGGTGGCTCAAATGTTATTATCGTCTAATTTGTTTTTGGATATCCAGGTTTTGTAAGACTAGCGGTCTATACAGTTATGCAACCAGCTCTGAATCATTCTGAATCGTATATCAAGGTGTATGATCACGTGGTTACAACAACAACAACAAGTACTGAAACTTCCAGAAGCCCTCCGATTCAAAGTACGTATTCATTTAGTTTGTCCTTATTATGTAACGGATTTTGATGCAATATGGCGCATCAAACGCGTCTTGTTAAGCTGCATTTTGGTGGTCTCGGTACTTTGGTCCAAACGTCTGTCGTTTGTGCGAAGAATCGATTTCCGTGTCTACTGACACGGAAATCGATTCTTCGCAAAAACGACATAAGTATGTGCCGTACTCCCGGGGCCACCAAAATGCAGGTCATGAAGACACGTTTGCTGCGGCATAATTCATCAAAATTCGTTTCCTATTAAGGAAAATATCAAATAATACATACTTTGGAGTGGGCGCGCTTTCAACACTTTCAGTCATTGTTGTTGTTGTAACCACGTGATCGTGCACGTTATATATGCATGAAATGGGATTTCGCAGTGTCACAACACATTGTATTTATTTAAATTGTATTTATTTTATAACGATTATAAACAAGCGCGAGCTCACTTATATAAATACTTTCGTTGGCACAGATGGATGGATAGGAGTTGTCCTTAATGTGCCAATTCACGAGGGCATTATTTCAAGATATCAGCTCGCCTCGTTAAATAAACATTTTCTTACATTTCACACAATCATGATTCTTCATAAAAACAAAGCGAAGCAAGAGCAAAATATTGCCAAAAGAATGCGAATTAATTTCTGGAGGCGGCCGTAGTGACGGCGATTGTCTCGCGATTCAGATGGTGTGTCCGAGAACACGATTTGATTGGTCGAAGGAAACGTCATTGCGACGTTACTGAAGTCATATCTACATATATAGTAAACATGAGAGTGGTATAAACTACTGCTGCCCACAGGTTGAAGTAACGGACCAAGGTCTATTAAATACATGTATACCTAAAAGTATCAATAAGTTGAAAACAAAATTACTTCCTGTTAGAACACATTAATGTGTTGTAACAGGGAGTGAAGAAAAGTTTAACTTATTTGTTTTTCACCGATTGATACGTTTAGGTATATTCAATGTATTTATAGACGTTGGTCCGTTACTTCCACCGGTGCTGCTGCAATAGTACAAAACAGGCTATGTGGTCAGTACAACTTCAATATATGATGATTTGCTTATGTAAGAAAGAACATTTAACAGTTCTGTTGATCTAATATCATGTTGACGGAACTCGTTCTTATGAAATCAGTAAATTAGTTTAATAAATATCACATTAAATCATCACTGAGATAATATCCTCCATTCATTATAAGTATGTTTCTATTTTCTGTTCTAGGCTCTTGGTTTTTGGTGCCTTCCCGTGTGTTTTTTCTCCAAGACTGTGTACAAACTTTTATAGAGAATAGTAGGTTAGTGCCGTGAATGGGAAAAAATATCTGGCAAGGCTCAGGAAATGGGATGGGCGAGGCTCTGCCGAGCACATCCCATTTCCGTGCCGCGCCAGATATTTTTTCCCATTCACGGCACTAACCTACTATTCTATTTATCCCGTCAACACCTACAAATGGCTGTAAAATGCAAAAATTGTATTGACTGGATATCAAAAATGTTTCACGGCACCGTGTTTCACGGCACATACGCACTGTGTTGACGGGATAAAAATTAATATTCATGGGACAAATAAGATAATCTAGTTATATGTGGAAATGAAATAACTGGATAAATGGGGCTCATGGTAGTTGCGACCAGTGTAGACCCAGATCAGACTGCGCATATGGGTCTGCACTTTTCGCCATTCGTTCAGTGATATATACGCCAGTCTTCTGAAAGACAGGGCATGTGTTTTCAGGCTACATACGTTTGCTAACAAGAACGGAGTTACATGTAAACGCGTCTTCATGAGCTACATTTGGTGGTCTATGGAGTTTGGCATAGACTTATGTCGTTTTTGCGAAGAATCGATTTCCGTGTAAGGACACTATAAAAGAATACGTACTTTGAATATGTACTTGTTGTTGTTGTTAGTACCACGTGATCATACAGCTTGGGTTACGCGTCGCACCCTTAGACTACGGAAGCATCTGCAATAACATAAATTTAGCACAAAAAAAGCACAAAACTTGTATCACCGACATAAGCTCATTTGCATAAAATCTGTAAGAACTCATATTTGGCTGTAATTCTTCGCTAGCGGTCGAATAAACAAAAAGCAACCTCCGGCGGGACTAAGAGTAACGCGTTAGAACTAGAACACGTTAGAAGCTGTACTTATGACACGATCCGCAATATAGAGGATTTGTAACGCGTTACAGCCAATTTCTAACGCGTTACTCACTGTTAGTCTTGTAACGCGTTACTGTTGAGCAGTAACGTGTTACAAATATGTGTTTCACTATATAGTACATACATTAGTAACGCGTTACTTCTCACAAGTAACGCGTTACTTCTCTAACGCGTTAGAAACGGCACTTATGACATGAATCGCCACTCATACAGACTAACCACCGTAACTTTGGCATACATTCTGATCACGGTGTACGGACTGACCGCGTATTTCAGTGTTGAGCATGAGCGGGCGAGAACCCAGAACTATCATGCACACTTTCCTGTATCCATATTAGGACCCAGATCAGACTGCGCATGTTTGCCGTTCGATCAGTGCTACATACGCCATTATTCAGATAGACAGGACATGTGTTATCAAGCAAAAGAAGTTGCTAGCAGGAACGGAGCGAAACTAATCACAAATGTCAGAGACATATTTGGATTCAAATCTGCCGTTCACGGACACACGGATGGCTTTATGCTCACTAATCCGTCGTATGTTGGATGTTGACAATTGATTTTCATTTTTAATAACATTCAACAGAGTTTGTGGAACACACGCCTGTTAACGGTACATGCCCACGCAGCAGGTTACACTGTACTACTACTTTTAATTTTCTGTCATGACGAGTTATTTTTAATTACGGCGCGTGTTAATTGGTGTTAAATCACATTTTATATGCCGCGACCAGAAAGGGTATTTTCCGACCTCGTGCTATTTTTACCAAAACGCGTCACGTGACACGGTCAATCATATCACATCTTTGACATGCGCAGTGAAGTATCGGAAGTTGAGATGAAAAATCTCTATTCGAGTCCAAATCTAAATCTCCACGTAACTCTTTCCATTTGGTGATCTGGTCGCCAATATTAACCACTCTCTCAAAGTACTGCCTGACCCTCAGACATTTCGCCGACGCCGTTCATACAATTTCCGTCCTGGACGTTTCATACAATTTCCGTCCTGGACGTTTCGACATGTTGATATTCTTGTTTACATATTGGGAAGCCTACTGGTGTGCGTAATATGCTGCGCATGCGCACCGCAAGCCGTGGTGTGAAAGTCGTCATCCCCGCACATTATCAAAATAGACTGTTACCGCCGCGCGTCGCTAACAGTAAATTGTTACATGTAATTAATAAATGATTATATTTGTATAGCGGCCACTCGTAATTTTTAGAACTGGTGGAATAGCGACATAATTATACACTTATTTAATTCCTATACAGATCAGTTTGTGCCTACTGCGTGGGCATGTACCTTTAAACTTATCCGTCCATATAGCGTAGAATTGACATATTTATTTTCCAAATTTGTAGATACACACATTTACATATGAGAATTCGACTTAACCGACTTTGAGTAAACGAATGTAGACTGTATGCAAATAAATAGCGGACTGTGCATATTTATAAGTATTTGTTGTTATGTATATCCTTGTTTTAATTAGTGTATTGTATTTCAATATCAGCGCTCGGGATAAGCTTATGTTTTGGCTATTTTATTGTGCCTCCTTTTTTCGGTAGACATGGGAGGCATGTACCGGTAGTGTTTTGACTGAGTGTCTGTCCGTTGATTCGGTTAAGAAGTTTGATCGAGTTTTTCCAATTTGCCACCGGGGGGCGTTTGTGTACCGATAGGCCACATTTTCTTGTCACCATTATACGTGTCCCAAATAGGAAAATATGCAATAATATTACATCATAAAAAGCTTATCTCGGGTACTGTTTTTAGTTTGTGACTAAAACTATTTTGGTATTTACTTATTTTTGATTGCTGCCATGTTGTTTAAAATTTGCTTCTTCTTTTTACTTTATTATAACAAGTTAACATTATCGAATGTATTATTGTATTACAATACAGCATTGAAGATATGAGACGAACCATGTGATTCTGTACCTAAAAGGATGTGCGACTTTTCATGAAACATATTTACAGAAACAGTGATATTTTGTGTAAATGACGTCGAAAGTTGACATATTTTTCGGAGCAAATGCAGAATTGTCTTTCGCATATGCTCTGAACAGTTCGTCATTTCAATATTGTAAATTTTGTAAATATTTTCCACGAGATATCGCACATTTCTGGTACAAAGTGGCATGGCATGTCCCAAATATGTCTTGCCTCAACAACAATGGGCTTATCGACTTTGCGACCAGTGTAGCCCAAGATCAGCATGTGCATCCACACAAGTCTCATCAAAACCTACAGTTGGGGAGACATTATTGATGTATAAATGTATGTGGCTGTGACTGGAGAAATGACACTCATGTATAGTTGGAGAGATATTATTGATGTATAAATGTATGTGGCTGTCACTGGAGAAATGACACTCATGTATAGTTGGAGAGATATTATTGATGTATAAATGTATGTGGCTGTGACTGGAGAAATGGCACTCATGTATAGTTGGAGAGATATTATTGATGTATAAATGTATGTGACTGTGACTGGAGAAATGACACTCATGTATAGTTGGAGAGATATTATTGATGTGTAAATGTATGTGGCTGTGACTGGAGAAATGACACTCATGTACAGTTGGAGAGATATTATTGGTGTGTAAATGTATGTGGCTGTGACTGGAGAAATGGCACTCATGTATAGTTGGAGAGATATTATTGATGTATAAATGTAGTGGCTGTGACTGGAGAAATGACACTCATGTATAGTTGGAGAGATATTATTGATGTGTAAATGTATGTGGCTGTGACTGGAGAAATGGCACTCATGTATAGTTGGGGAGATATTATTGATGTATAAATGTATGTGGCTGTGACTGGAGAAATGACACTCATGTACAGTGGGAGAGATATTATTGATGTGTAAATGTATGTGGCTGTGACTGGAGAAATGGCACTCATGTATAGTTGGGGAGATATTATTGATGTGTAGGCTGTGACTGGAGAAATGGCACTCATGTATAGTTGGGGAGATATTATTGATGTATAAATGTATGTGGCTGTGACTGGAGAAATGACACTCATGTATAGTTGGAGAGATATTATTGATGTGTAAATGTATGTGGCTGTGACTGGAGAAATGACACTCATGTATAGTTGGAGAGATATTATTGATGTGTAAATGTATGTGGCTGTGACTGGAGAAATGACACTCATGTATAGTTGGAGAGATATTATTGATGTGTAAATGTATGTGGCTGTGACTGGAGAAATGACACTCATGTATAGTTGGAGAGATATTATTGATGTGTAAATGTATGTGGCTGTGACTGGAGAAATGACACTCATGTATAGTTGGAGAGATATTATTGATGTATAAATGTATGTGGCTGTGACTGGAGAAATGACACTCATGTATAGTTGGAGAGATATTATTGATGTGTAAATGTATGTGGCTGTGACTGGAGAAATGACACTCATGTATAGTTGGAGAGATATTATTGATGTGTAAATGTATGTGGCTGTCACTGGAGAAATGACACTCATGTATAGTTGGAGAGATATTATTGATGTATAAATGTATGTGGCTGTGACTGGAGAAATGACACTCATGAAACTCATGTAGCCGGATAATGATCTGTATTCACTGTTAAAAGCATGATGGGTGTTTCATTGATGGAATGGCGAATGGTGCAGATCCTGATCAGACTGTACGAATGCACAGTCTGATCTGGATCTACACTGGTCGCAAAACCCATAAGCGCTATTTCTCCAGTCAGAGACACAGATATGAACAAACATTATTGATTCGTATTTATAGATTACCAGTGTTTTGATGTCAAGTGGTGGTTGGCTGGGAGCATGTGATGGGTAATTTAACAATCGGGATTCTTCCTTACCGGAATCCCGACTGGAGACCTGGTTTGGCCCTCGGGTACATCTTTGGCATTATTGTATGTAAGAGTTGAATATGGTTATACCCTTTATATGAGTATTTTGATTATTCCTAATCCTATTACTTTTAAGGGAAGGGGCCAAGTGACTATAGTGTGGTATGGACCTGGAACCAGGTCAGGTTATTCAAGTTTCAGGGCTGAATATGTATTTTGGTGTGATCAACTATAGTGTGGTATGGACCTGGAACCAGGTCAGGTTATTCAAGTTTCAGGGCTGAATATGTATTTTGGTGTGATCCCCCCCCCCCCCCCCACCCAATGCAGCAGGTTGAATGGGTGATTGAACCCGTTCACCCGGCCTTAAAAGACCTTGGCTGTTGATAGGCCGTTAAACACCATTAAACAAACAAACTGATCAGGGACTGTGCAGGCTTATCTGGGTCTACACTGGTCGCACATGTCCCAAGTCCTATATCTTCAATCACGCCCACATTAATATACATTGTAGATGAAAACGGTTATTTATTTCACAGAATGTTTGTGTCATTTCTCTTTAAAACATAAATAAGGATAATGTGTCTCATACATGCAATAGTCTCTGGTTTTATATGCTAGAATAACTTCATCCATCCAAGTCTATGCATACAATACTTTGTTGTTTAAACAAATATTATTTTGTTAATTTCTCCATAAAAGTATAATTTGTTGCCACTCATTTGAACCGTCTCGTCGAGTTTAAGGACTAATGTTACTTACTCGCCATGGCATAAAGGGGCTTGCTGAATTTACAACCAGTGTAACTTTAGCTCTGCACAGTCTGATCAGGAGTGAGATGCAGCGGGTGGCAGGTGGGAGCACGCGATGGGCAATTTAACGATCGGGGTTCATCCTTACCGGAATTCCGACTGGAGACCTGGTTTGGTTTGGCCCTCACATACGTCTTTGGAATTTTGTATGTGACAGTTGAATCTGGTTATACCCCTTATGTGAGTATTACGAAATTCGTAATCCTATTTTAGGGGAAGGGGCCAAGTGACTTGGTGTGGTATGGACCTGGCACCAGGTCCGGTTATTCTAATTTCAAGGCTGAATATATTTGTTCTCGATGTAAATATTCCGTTCTGATTTTGGGATTTCCCCCCGATGCAGCAGGTTAAAATGGGATCGAACTCGTTTGCCCGGCCTTACATGACCTTAGCTGTTGATAGGCCGTTAAACACTAATTAAACAAACAAACAAACTTATCAGGAGCTACACTGTTCTATTGAGGATGGGAGGGTATGCAATTATTAACGAATTCATCCTGATATATATCCAGTGTCGTAAGGATGCCTGACACTGGATCAGGATGGTCTGTCTTTCAGTGATGAATGTTTTTTGTCACGCCCGCTTGTGGGCACCGTGATAGTCACATTGGCATACGTACGTCCGTATGTCGTCTATGAAAGCCCTCGGTGGGCGCGACATGCGGGTCAAGCCATCTAGTATTCTAAATTCAGTGCCAAACATATGGTACCCCACCCCCATATAGCTATATTCCCATATTAAATTGAACTTGCTGTTGCACAGACATAAAACTCAATTATTGATGCCTCTAATGTACATTTCAGACCTGTATTTTATCACATGAGAGTGCTGTATCAGTAACTACACTGGTCGAATCAATGATAAGCCCCATTTTGTCATGTCGAGTGACATTTGTGGATATGGGCCCCGCTGAGAAAAGATACCATACTAAGTGCTACCATGATCTGATCAGGGCTTATGCTGTTTGTCATTCAGTCACTGATGGATGCGTCTTGTCGTCACCACAATGATTCCACTCTGATACAGCCGTGGAAGTGTGCTGAATAGCAAAGACCAAGATTGGTAGTTGCGAATAGTAACTCTTGCTATCTACTCCCGTACCGTCCGTAGCAGAGTTACGATTGCACTCATAGGCTTCCTCTGCAGAATAGCGAATCTGATCAGAGCAAGCCTATGAGTGGAATCACAACTCCGCTAAGGACGGTACGGGAGTAGATTTCAGGAGTTACTGTTCGCAACTACTATGTTGGTTGCAAATGTCGTGAGGCACATTTTCTCTGGTGACGGGCCATATACAGTTTTAGATTGATTGTATATATACAACTGTAGACAGTGGGTGGCAGGTGGGAGCACGCGATGGGTAATTTAACGATCGGGGTTCATCCTTACCGGAATCCCGACTGGAGACCTGGTTTGGCCCTCACATACGTCTGTAGAACCCCCTATTGTTCACCCTCCCCTATTGTTACCCAGGTAACAATAGGGGAGGGTAACAATAAGGGAGGACTGTATAATTTGTAGAACCCCTATTGTTCACCCTCCCCTATTGCTACCCTCTTGTGAAACCAAAAAAAAGTGATCAATTTTTTTTCGGCCGTATATTTAAAAAAAAAAAATTTAAATTTTTTTTTTTTAAAAGTGAACAAATTATTTTCGGCCGTATATTTTGAAAACAAAATTTTAAAATTAAATAACATTCTTTTTCAAAAATTATTGAAAATTGTGTGAAACAAAAGAAAGTGAACACATTTTTTTTTCGGCCGGATATTTTGAAAAAGTGTCATAATAAAACAATTATAGTCTTTGAGGAGGTGTACATGAGATTTACGGACCTGAGAAAAGTGATGTTCACCGACGCCGAAGGTCCGTAAATCTCATGTACACCACCTCAAAAGACATAATTGTATATTGTTACCCACTCGGTAAGATCGTCCATTCAGTTCTTGTGTGTGTCCGACAACAAAAGTTGCCGACCAAAACAGATGACGAAATATTGTATCAGAGGCCTGAGTTCGATATCGAGCGCATGCACATGCCGATATCACCATTGTATGCCGATATCACCATTCTGGTGTTTATAAAACAATGAGTTTTATGACGGATAACAATAGGGGAGGGTAACAATAAGTGAGGACTGTATAATTTGTAGAACCCCTATTGTTCACCCTCCCCTATTGTTACCCCTCGGTAAGTTCGTCCATTCAGTTTATTGTGTGTGTGTCCGACAACAAAAGTTGCCGACCAAAACAGACGACGAAATATTGTATCAGTGACTTGCAGTTCGATATCGGGCACATGCACATGCCGATATCAACATTGTATGCCGATATCACCATTCTGGTCGTTTATAAAAAAATTAGTTTTATGACGGGTAACAATAGGGGGAGGGTAACAATAAGGGAGGACTGTAGAATTTGTAGAACCCCCTATTGTTCACCCTCCCCTATTGTTAACCCTCGGTAAGTTCGTCCATTCAGTTATTGTGAGTGTCTATAAACAAAAGTTGCCGACCAAAACAGATGACGAGATATTTTATGATTCACATGCCGATATGACCATTCAAGGTGTCAATGCAGCATGATTTGTGTACTGGGTAACAATAAGGGAGGGTACTGTGCGCTGGGTGAAAAAATTGATTACAAACACAGAATACTTGGAAGAAATGTACTGTACTGTACTGTATGTATACTGGTGTTACATAGGCTACAACTCGTTTACATTTATAATTCGACCGTCGACTGAGAAAAAGAACAGTGTGACATTTGAGACCAGTGTATATAATGGTATTTCTTCTCATCACAATACTAATTACCGATTGATCAACATTGTTTTGTGGAGGTATAGCATACTATTAGGCACATTGAAACCTCGCGGAATCGAATGCTGATCCAGTGATGCACTGGTTAACATATAGCGGAAGCTCGCTTTTTCTCAGCCAGGGACCCATATTTATACATGTCGTACCACATAGTACAATATGCGAAAAACTGATCACCTGTAGTGAGTAAATTCGTGAAAACATACATGTATGTCGCAACGATTATAATAGCTGGTGATAATCTGGTGCTTTAAAAAGAACAGCGCAGTGAATAAACATACCATTTCAGTTGTCCAGGTAGTCATGGACCACACTGACGTCAATGTATGCATACGAGGCACTTATGTTTACCACATACTTACCACAACTTACATAAATTGTATTTCAATTAAAAACATTATAACAAGAAGATAAAACCTGTTGGTAGACAAGTCATAAGAAGGGCTGACATATCAGCGGCATCATTTAACCAGATTGGTTAACATGCACGATCTTATAGAACATGTGAAATACACTACCTTACGTGTTTTGGTGGTGGGAGGAGGTCCGAGATATAGAGTCATAGAGTCATAGAGCATCACCATGCAAATGCATGTGTTAAATATTCCGACATTCCATGAAAGAAAACATGTCACCTTGACCTTTGGTTTAATGGAGGCCAAAGGTAACAGAATTCATGTGTGAAATATTGCGATTACTGGTGGCCGTAGGGTCATGGATTTGTCCACAACATGCATATGTGATGTTTTATTAAGTTGAATCCCAGGAGTAGTATAGAGGGAGTCAAAATGATACCACCTAACGGTGGCATCATTTCTCCACCCTCTATACTACTCCACCACCCCCAAAAAACAAAATCAAAAAAATAGTTAACGATGAAATTGTCTCCCACCAACCACGAAATATTCAAAATTGGTGTCATAAATACATCATGTTTTTTTCACGTCCAATTGAACATATAAATTTAATAGGTTATAATAAAATATTATAACAAAATGGATAATAAAATACACAACGAATTGGACGTTAAAATCCGTGGCAAAATTGCACTGGTTTCAGCTATTGTTTTCAGCTATTTTCAGCTACCACAGAGAATATATACTCGATGGCCGATACGGGGATACCACCATACAGAACATACAAGAAATCCCAAGACAGGCGAAACAAACCATACTACCTATTTTTTCGACATTTCTACCGCCGAAAGATGACCGCCGAAATAATTTTTGATAATTTGTTCTAGGAAATTTTCCAATTGAACATATAATTTCAGCTATATATAGTTCAGCTACTTCTCAATATGCAAGAAACAACAAAGTTCGCAACCGCAAAAGACATGGGAATACGCTCCGTAGGAGAGCGGACAGACAAACACGTACTACTACAAAATATATACGACAACAATTTGGCAAGCGACATAGGCAAAGTCTGCTACACTCCAACGATAGAAGTTCCGGAGGGAACAGAAAATCTCGCACAAGGAGGGAATTCGTACACATTTGGAACCAGTTTCCGAAGTATTTGTAGACGACATGTATGTCTGGCACACTATTGGCTGCAGACCAAGTCTCCACCACAAAAGCAGGGTCTCGATTTGTATCCGCGGCGGGCCCAGTTGCAAAAACAATTCTTTCCAACATTCGAGCCCACGCACACGTGGCCGAGCTGCCAGGTAGCATGCACGTACGCATAGTATCTACATCTAGGTATTCTGGAGACACAACCACACTGTACAGAAGAACATGTACCACAATTTTGGAGACGGACAGAACCGTTCTAGACGTATTCGAGAGAAAACATCCAACAAAACCGGAACCAGAAGCTATAGTAGTGGCAAAACTAGACGTTGCCGATATAGAAATAGGAGATCTTTTTGAAAAACTCCCCGCTTCCTAGAAAGCCTCCGACTAGACGGTATAGGGTTGTATGGAATAGATTGTACGAGAGACTACGCGGGTACACTAGATAGAAACATTTTGGAAACCCACCTACAAAACAACTGGAAAAAAGATTGCAGTATTCAGACAATATAGGCAGTGTAGGAGCCAACTGTATATCCTTCTAGTCCCAGATCCACCAGTCGGATCTCTTTGGAGAGGAAAATTCTACAACAAGTTTGTATGCCAGATGGAATGTGCAGGCGTCCTCGACAGTATGGGAAACAACGTGGCAAACTACTGCGATTGTCCAGATTCTAGACTAGGAGAAACATTCGCGCATCCACTAGTACAACAAAAGGGAATATGCAGGGTAGAGGTGTCTCTATACGGAGTACAGGCAGAAGATATTTCTCTAGATCTTGCAAACCAAGCGGTACAACACATACAGAAAATGGGGGATCCAGAAGACGAGAAGCTTTTTTGGAAACAACCACTCGAGAAGCAGTGGAAAGCGCTAGTTTCTGCTATACATTGCAACCTAGTTCTACTATCGAAACAGACAAAAACACTATACGCCATATATTGGGGGCATTCTGGAACACGAAGGCTATGTGGAGTATACAAAACATACCAAGACCAAGATATCCAAACATTGGAAAATACATATCTACCTCTATGGGCGTCTGCATTTGGATTTGTAGGCCTCCCTATACACGCGGTAGTATTGGACCAGGACGAAGATGGAGTAGGTACAAACCCTACAAACATATAGAAAAACAGAAGGGGGAACATATCTAGCGAGAAGCAAAGCACCGTTTGCGAGACATACAAAGGAAACTCCAGAACCGTGCGAGGGTATTCGCCCACTAGTAGACACAGAGTTCGTACGTTGGCAATGGAATAGAAAGTTTTGGCATGGCGATAGAACCGGTATAAACCATTCCCAATAGAGAAGGTGGAGACTACCAGGGAAACCTGCCTGCTATCCACGAGAGACAGAGTTGCTCTACTGGCGGAAGAGAAATTGTTGCTGGGGGAGAACAATTGGCGTGTATCTGTGGAAAGAGACGGGGATCGGCACTGGAAAGAAAGCGTTTGGAGTTGGAGGAAATAGTTTGCAGACAGACGAGAGAGAGAGATGTTGGAGGATATTGTTGCTAGAAAAACCGCATTGGAAACCAAGATAGATATACTACGAGAGTCTCTACTAGATGCACACACACACGAGTTTCGCACGCACAAGAAATCTACAAAACTTCTAGACTGTGGGTAGACAAGGCCAAGCCCTTTGTATCGGCCAAGATAGAGGTGTTGGGGTTCCAAATTCTACCAGAAACGGCAAACAGGGTATTTGCTGGCACAATTCTAGCAATTCGAGCAACAACAGACGACGGAGAAGAGCATCCAGGTGTGGAAATAGGGCAGACAGCGATGCTATGTTGGGCTCCAAAAACACTTGCAGACGCGATATCCACTCCAAAAATACTAGCAAAATATACAGAAATTTCTGGAAATACACCTCGAACAGCTTCATTCTACTTGTGTGGAGACATCCACTTTCCACTAGAGTTTCGACTAGAAGGATTCGACAAACCATTTGGACAACACGGATACCGTAGAGCAATACTAGGAGAGATTGTAGCTCCGAAAGGATTTGCCAAGCGGTTGGATATACTAGAAGAGGAGGAAACAGCTAGAAAACAAACGTGTACACAAGCAGACAATTCGGTAGAATATTTTGACAAGATGGAATACTGCGGGAAAGAAGTGGGCACTATGCGAGAAACTAGAAACCCTGCCAGTAGACACAGAATTCCGAATATCTGGATATGGAGAGCACCTATATCGCGGGAAGGAAAGATACATATTGGAAATAGGAAAGGAATTGTACTGTTCGAACGCATTCGTGGAGGCCCAATTGTTGGCAAATCCCAAACTTCTGGAAAGACCCATTCTACTACGTACGCTACAACTAGGCACATCAAAAGCAAACCACAAGGAAATGCGGGTATCCATGCTGTCAGCTTTGTAGACCCCCAAACAAAACAACTATGCAACACAAAGAGCTACTCCATGTAGAAAGGGTCGCCAGGGCGTATGGACTCGCTAGAAGTTTTATTTTTTTCCTCCGGTTTGGCGGACTGTTTGGTGGGGTGCGCGAACTGGGCGTCGGGATCTCCATTCTTCCAGATTCTACAAGACTCTAGGGACACGAATGGGAACAGTGGTTTGCAGACCGCGTACGCCACCACGAGAACCCCGAGCCACCACTTCGCATTCTCTACGGTTTTCCAAATGTCGTGTACCTCCTGTTCGTCTTTCTTCGGACACTCGGAATCGATAGTTTTTCCAAAACGGCTGGCATCGTCGGAAATTGCGTCCAACAGCCTGCGTTCCAGTGTATCCAACCGGTTCTCCAGGCGTCTCTCCATGTCGGACAAATTTGTTTCAAATTTAGTCGATTCTCCGAACGAGCTGGCGTTTTGCAGATTTTCTAGTAGAGCCGTGGGAAACTCGGTGGAACCAGGTGTGGTCACCCTGTGCACTACGGGGGTAGTAGTTTCTTGTTCTTCGGGCTTTGTACTACGTTCCGCATCGACGGCGTCCCATATTCTTCGAAGACGAGTGGTACCGATCCCATATATTTTTTCTTCGTGTCGTCCGCAGACTCGACACCCTCGAAGATTGCGAATATCTTCTATATCCTGCTCGGATAAATTTCGTTTTTGTGGCATTTTTTTTTTTTGTAGGCGCAAAAATAGACAAGCTATATATACATATATATATTTGCCCACTGTACAACAAGAAAACTAGCAAACCCAGGCCAACTAGTAGCCGACCTAGGCCAACTAGTAGTCAACCTAGGCCAACTAGTAGACAACCTAGGCCAACCGCCAGTATGCCCGGGCAGACGGTAGAAAATACAAAACCGATCACCACAAGTTTCAAAATAGTAGTCAAAAATATTCTAGAAGGTCTATACACGGTTTTGTATTTTCTACCGTCTGCCCGGGCATACTGGCGGTTGGCCTAGGTTGTCTACTAGTTGGGCCTAGGTTGACTACTAGTTGGCCTAGGTCGGCTACTAGTTGGCCTGGGTTTGCCTAGTTTTCTTGTTGTACAGTGGGCAAATATATATATGTATATATGCTTGTCTATTTTTGCGCCTACAAAAAAAAAAAAATGCCACAAAAACGAAATTTATCCGAGCAGGATATAGAAGATATTCGCAATCTTCGATGTCGAGTCTGCGGACGACACGAAGAAAAAATATGGATCGGTACCACTCGTCTTCGAAGAATATGGGACGCCGTCGATGCGGAACGTAGTACAAAGCCCGAAGAACAAGAAACTACTACCCCCGTAGTGCACAGGGTGACCACACCTGGTTCCACCGAGTTTCCCACGGCTCTACTAGAAAATCTGCAAAACGCCAGCTCGTTCGGAGAATCGACTAAATTTGAAACAAATTTGTCCGACATGGAGAGACGCCTGGAGAACCGGTTGGATACACTGGAACGCAGGCTGTTGGACGCAATTTCCGACGATGCCAGCCGTTTTGGAAAAACTATCGATTCCGAGTGTCCGAAGAAAGACGAACAGGAGGTACACGACATTTGGAAAACCGTAGAGAATGCGAAGTGGTGGCTCGGGGTTCTCGTGGTGGCGTACGCGGTCTGCAAACCACTGTTCCCATTCGTGTCCCTAGAGTCTTGTAGAATCTGGAAGAATGGAGATCCCGACGCCCAGTTCGCGCACCCCACCAAACAGTCCGCCAAACCGGAGGAAAAAAATAAAACTTCTAGCGAGTCCATACGCCTGGCGACCCTTTCTACATGGAGTAGCTCTTTGTGTTGCATAGTTGTTTTGTTTGGGGGTCTACAAAGCTGACAGCATGGATACCCGCATTTCCTTGTGGTTTGCTTTTGATGTGCCTAGTTGTAGCGTACGTAGTAGAATGGGTCTTTCCAGAAGTTTGGGATTTGCCAACAATTGGGCCTCCACGAATGCGTTCGAACAGTACAATTCCTTTCCTATTTCCAATATGTATCTTTCCTTCCCGCGATATAGGTGCTCTCCATATCCAGATATTCGGAATTCTGTGTCTACTGGCAGGGTTTCTAGTTTCTCGCATAGTGCCCACTTCTTTCCCCGAGATATTCCATCTTGTCAAAATATTCTACCGAATTGTCTGCTTGTGTACACGTTTGTTTTCTAGCTGTTTCCTCCTCTTCTAGTATATCCAACCGCTTGGCAAATCCTTTCGGAGCTACAATCTCTCCTAGTATTGCTCTACGGTATCCGTGTTGTCCAAATGGTTTGTCGAATCCTTCTAGTCGAAACTCTAGTGGAAAGTGGATGTCTCCACACAAGTAGAATGAAGCTGTTCGAGGTGTATTTCCAGAAATTTCTGTATATTTTGCTAGTATTTTTGGAGTGGATATCGCGTCTGCAAGTGTTTTTTGGAGCCCAACATAGCATCGCTGTCTGCCCTATTTCCACACCTGGATGCTCTTCTCCGTCGTCTGTTGTTGCTCGAATTGCTAGAATTGTGCCAGCAAATACCCTGTTTGCCGTTTCTGGTAGAATTTGGAACCCCAACACCTCTATCTTGGCCGATACAAAGGGCTTGGCCTTGTCTACCCACAGGTCTAGAAGTTTTGTAGATTTCTTGTGCGTGCGAAACTCGTGTGCTGCATCTAGTAGAGACTCTCGTAGTATATCTATCTTGGTTTCCAATGCGGTTTTCTAGCAACAATATCCTCCAACATCTCTCTCGCCTCTGTCTGTCTGCAAACTATTTCCTCCAACTCCAAACGCTTTCTTTCCAGTGCCGATCCCCGTTCTCTTTCCACAGATACACGCCAATTGTTCTCCCCCAGCAACAATTTCTCTTCCGCCAGTAGAGCAACTCTGTCTCTCGTGGATAGCAGGCAGGTTTCCCTGGTAGTCTCCACCTTCTCTATTGGGAATGGTATACCGGTTCTATCGCCATGCCAAAACTTTCTATTCCATTGCCAACGTACGAACTCTGTGTCTACTAGTGGGCGAATACCCTCGCACGGTTCTGGTGATTTCCTTTGTATGTCTCGCAAACGGTGCTTTGCTTCTCGCTAGATATGTTCCCCTTCTGTTTTTCTATATGTAGTAGGTTGTACCTACTCCATCTTCGTCCTGGTCCAATACTACCGCGTGTATAGGGAGGCCTACAAATCCAAATGCAGACGCCCATAGAGGTAGATATGTATTTTCCAATGTTTGGATATCTTGGTCTTGGTATGTTTTGTATACTCCACATAGCCTTCGTGTTCCAGAATGCCCCCAATATATGGCGTATAGTGTTTTTGTCTGTTTCGATAGTAGAACTAGGTTGCAATGTATAGCAGAAACTAGCGCTTTCACTGCTTCTCGAGTGGTTGTTTCCAAAAAAGCTTCTCGTCTTTCTGGATCCCCCATTTTCTGTATGTGTTGTACCGCTTGGTTTGCAAGATCTAGAGAAATATCTTCTGCCTGTACTCCGTATAGAGACACCTCTACCCTGCATATTCCCTTTTGTTGTACTAGTGGATGCGCGAATGTTTCTCCTAGTCTAGAATCTGGACAATCGCAGTAGTTTGCCACGTTGTTTCCCATACTGTCGAGGACGCCTGCACATTCCATCTGGCATACAAACTTGTTGTAGAATTTTCCTCTCCAAAGAGATCCGACTGGTGGATCTGGGACTAGAAGGGATATACAGTTGGCTCTACACTGCCTATATTGTCTAGAATACTGCAATCTTTTTTCCAGTTGTTTTGTAGGTGGGTTTCCAAAATGTTTCTATCTAGTGTACCCGCGTAGTCTCTCGTACAATCTATTCCATACAACCCTATACCGTCTAGTCGGAGGCTTTCTAGGAAGCGGGGAGTTTTTCAAAAAGATCTCCTATTTCTATATCGGCAACGTCTAGTTTTTGCCACTACTATAGCTTCTGGTTCCGGTTTTTGTTGGATGTTTTCTCTCGAATACGTCTAGAACGGTTCTGTCCGTCTCCAAAATTGTGGTACATGTTCTTCTGTACAGTGTGGTTGTGTCTCCAGAATACCTAGATGTAGATACTATGCGTACGTGCATGCTACCTGGCAGCTCGGCCACGTGTGCGTGGGCTCGAATGTTGGAAAGAATTGTTTTTGCAACTGGGCCCGCGCGGATACAAATCGAGACCCTGCTTTTGTGGTGGAGACTTGGTCTGCAGCCAATAGTGTCCAGACATACATGTCGTCTACAAATACTTCGGAAACTGGTTCCAAATGTGTACGAATTCCCTCCCCTTGTGCGAGATTTTCTGTTCCCTCCGGAACTTCTATCGTTGGAGTGTAGCAGACTTTGCCTATGTCGCTTGCCAAATTGATTGTCGTATATATTTTGTAGTAGTACGTGTTTGTCTGTCCGCTCTCCTACGGAGCGTATTCCCATGTCTTTTGCGGTGCGAACTTTGTTGTTTCTTGCATATTTGAGAAGTAGCTGAACTATATATAGCTGAAATTATATGTTCAATTGGAAAATTTCCTAGAACAAATTATCAAAAATTATTTCGGCGGTCATCTTTCGGCGGTATGTCGAAAAAATAGGTATCGAAAAAATAGGTAGTATGGTTTGTTTCGCCTGTCTTGGGATTTCTTGTATGTTCTGTATGGTGGTATCCCCGTATCGGCCATCGAGATATATTCTCTGTGGTAGCTGAAAATAGCTGAAAACAATAGCTGAAACCAGTGCAATTTTGCCACGGATTTTAGTGCCCAACTCTTTGTAGACATAAGCAACTACGCTGCCCTGTGGCTACAGGTGAACGTGGTAGACTAGAGCTGGTAGAATTAATTGCTGATCTACGGAATCAATTAGCTATATCGGAGGAGGAAAATATGGTGTTGGAATATAGACTATTGCGCGAGGACGCATTTAAATCGGAAACTTATTAGAATAAATTCATAAATTGGTGTCAAAAAATAAATCCTTTTTAAAGACTATTGTTTTATCTGTTCAATTGGACGTGAAAAAAACATGATGTATTTATGACACCAATTTTGAATATTTCGTGGTTGGTGGAGACAATTTCATCGTTAACTATTTTTTTGATTTTTTGGGGGTGGTGGAGTAGTATAGAGGTGGAGAAATGATGCCACCGTTAGGTGGTATCATTTTGACTCCCTCTATACTACTCCAGGAAACGGATGTTATTTATCCCAACGTTATGTACGTGGGCGCCGACAACGCTGACGCCAACGACAGACGGCGGGGGCATACCATTAACTTGTCCTAAAAAATAGCGATCAGTCGATGTTTACAGAGACGGACCCCATTAGCCTTTACTTAAGATCACACCCACTACACCCACTGGTGGAGAAAGCGTGGCAGGGATGGAACAATGGTTAAAACTTTCATGTTTAATATGTTTAGAAACTAGCAGAAAGTCAGAGCAATAAACATTTAATTATAACAAAACACAATCTCCTGTAAAGACGCATTGTTAAAAGAAGGTCAGTAAGATGAGTGCGACAGTCGTGTTGTTTGACAGTCGTGTTGTTTGATTATCCAAAATATCTCCCCAAGCCCCGTTTTAAAACCAAACCTCTCGTCCGATGTCCATACATGTATATAGCAAAGCTCCAAGAAAAACATTATTTCAAACTTCAAATCCAATTGGTTCTGAAGTTATCACGGTTGTAACTCCAAAACTCTAGGCCAATTCCACAGGTCAGACAAGATGTGTATACCGATGAATAAGCGCGATTACTCATGACAAAGTAACTTTGTACATAATTGACGTATGTTTAGACTCATCCATGCTGCAATATGGATGTAAACTTTATTGCATAAAATATGCTTCCACAGTTTAGTAACACGGTGTATTAAAAATCACTATACACTAGACTAAGAGTAATTAAATTAGCGAATGAGACCGCAACAGAAAACACACTAGGTGGTCATTACAGCTTCGATGTATGGTGCTGTGCTTATGTAATAAATAGAATATGGCATTTGTGTTGATTCAATATGAGATTTATTGAACTCGTTGACTGATTTCATAAGAAACTTGGCATAGCCTCGTTTCGTGTGCACTCAGTAAACTTGGTTAATAAATATCATATTAAAGCATCACCCATGTAACATCCTTTATTTATTTCCTGATATTATACAACTCAAATCTGTCAATGGCCACTTCTTTGGTGCAAGCTAGTATTTGAATTAATAAAATCAACATCTGTATATTTCGGAAGCACTTTGTTTTGATCGCTCAAGGTACAGAATTGGCAGGTGTTTATTGAAAGACGGTTTTTATTACTTAAAATATGGTTTTTTTTATCCAAAGTAGAGGACATTGAAAACAATAATTTGCAGGATGCCTTAGTTTTTGGCTATGGATGTACACAAGAAATCTTTAAAATCATGGTTTGACATACAAACACTAGAATACACTCCCAAACCTAGTATTTACGCAATTACTTTGCATTTGGCTAGTAAATGCTGTTTGAGATTGTAATTCTATAAGTCCTGCCTTTACCTCAGTTTGGAATACAAACCATCATTTAAGAAAAAGAAAAAAAAGGCAGATAGATGGCTTCAGCTAGATAACTTAAACCACTGTTTGGAGTTTAGACTGCCAAATGGTAGTTTCAGTCGCCAAATGCACAACAAATTCCCATAAACCCCTGTTTGTGAGTCTCCCGTGAGGCTCACGGGAAGCCTAAACTAGAGTATATGCTCCAAACCAGGGTTTAGGAAATGAGTGTTCATTTGACTGGCCATATTCCATTTATTGCATATGCACAATCATTTCCTAAAGCATGGTTTGGAACTTAAACCTTATGCTGTGCTCTGTCTGCCGCGTGCACATTAATTGCCCAAAGCACGGTTTAAGAAAACTACATTTTGGGATTGTAAATTTATTTCTTAAACTATAGTTTGGATTCCAAATTAAGGTTTAAGTTTTAATTTTATTAAGATCTTAATGGCAGTTTATGGCCAAATAATTGCTCAAAACTAGGGCTCTGGAGCCTAAATCATGCTAGATACTCTCACACAATCACATTGGGAATTATTGTGCATATTGCAACTGAAACCACAATTTCTGTCTTCTAAGCTATGGTTCAAGCTCCAAACCATTGCTTACGATATGGAGTGCAACCTAATTGCTTAAACTATGGTTTAAGGAAACTACCATATGGGATTGTAATTGGATTTTTGCAGACATATTTTTTTCAGAAACTAAATTCAATTATGAGTTCTTTGCCGTATGTCTGCGCTCTGTAACCCGCTGGATTAATGTTGGACACCATTTGAAGTATACCACCCACGGACTTTTCGCAATTGTGAAAAATAAAAAACAAATTTTTCATTGAAAATAGACTATTTTTTATCATTAGAAACAACTGATATGGCAGTTTGATATGTTTTCTGATGTGGTCATGACTATACAATGGAATGATGTTCAATTAAATAATATCTGCTAATTCAGATGAAACATTTTGCACGTTTTGTTACCCCACCCACTGAATTTCAATGGCAAAACACCTACCTCAATAACTACATAAAAGTATGGTACTTTTGTATTTTCTTCGTGACAATGGTACCTAGTAGTGTTCATTAGACATGTTAATTGCATATATGCCGATTATCTGATGTCTGCAGTCTATGATACAATGTTAAAAACATAGTATTTGTCACAATTCCCCACCCACACATTTTACAATGGGAATTTTACATGTAATTAATTTCATTTATGTTATGCACTGTCACTTACATATAAATTATTAAATGCATATGCAACTACTTAGGCACTACTGATAGCTGTCCGTGCACACTTCAGATACAGTGTGTCCGAGTGTTCGTCCGTCTGTCCGTCCGCTTCGCATTTTCTTAGTGATGGTAACAACTACGCTATATGTCTCATTATGCAAATCTCTCTCGGTGTCTATTAATTGTATCAATGTTAATTGTACTTACTAGTGACATTTGATAACCCGTAAGGTTGATATACCATTTCATAATGTTCATATAAACAAAGACATTGAAGGTACATTATCTTTCTAAAAGCATGCATATGCTCTTCAAATATATCCACTATATTGATATAGCTGTTAAGTACGTATACATACACTATTTTGTCCAATATGTTTCAACATTATGTATTCTTAATTATAGCACACGTGTTATTCTACACCTATTGTGTCCAATTTTGCAAATATTTACTATATATACAAACCAATATTAGTATGTAAATAGTCTGAAAAAGCCATTCCGGGGTGATATTTTGAAATATATTGCATTTACGGGTGTAATTAAATGTAAGATGTATTCTAAATCATTTTACATTCAAATTTGACTTAATTATACCAATTTACTCGGATAATATTGATCAGACTGAAAGTTAACAGTCCTTAAGAAAACAATATAATACTGTTCGGCGGCCATCTTATAAAATGGCCGTCATTTGTTCATCCAGCAGCTTTTTGAGCGCAGTCAACCAGGATTTATAGACAATAGACTACTGAATCCGAAAATCATACTCCCCAAAAGGGGGGGGAGGGGGGTTATTGCTGGCTCAAGGTATAAAGGTTCGAGTATTAGGATACTCCGGTTTATAACATTTCATAGAAATACAGATGCGCAACATCACTCAATAATTGTTGTAATTAGTGCG